>SNRZ01000090.1:0-278983 GCA_008729115.1 Dirofilaria repens
GCACTTATTAAATTTAAAACACCTGTTTTATCTTCGATCATTTGAGCGTATTTGTCTTCCTCTTGTTGTTTCTTCGGTGCTGGAACTTGTTAAAATACGTTCAACAAAAACAAATTTAATACAGTTGGTATTCCAATATACAGCCTGAAACGCATTATTTTTTCTTCAGTGATTCTCTTTTGAGTCTGCTGCTGACGGGTTTCTTCTCTGATCGCACTTCGTCCAACGACGTCAGATCTTTTGCTATGACTTCCGTAAGAAGAGCTTCCAGTTTTTCTTTTGCCTGTCGTTCGCATAGAATTTAGTCTCAGGCATATCCAGGATCGTGACACCATAAAAATTGTGTAGAAAAGGGGTTACCGAATATCATCCTTGATTATCCTTCAACTGACCTCGCCGAACATCTTTTTTGATAATAATTTGAATATTTAGTATTTCACGATGCAGAAGTCATTTTGAGATTCTCAAGAATTAGCGCCTTTATTTGAAGCGCATAAACATGATTACTAATCTACTAAGTGAATCAATTTGCACATACGAATAAATCAACGTCTGATGCTAATATTTGCCGAGCAGGCGCCAAATAAGATATTCTGAAAAGAAGAATTGTTAAAATAATAGTTCGTATGTCTTTATTTTTGTTTTTTTATCATTTTTAATTCCTGTGAACCTAGCTTTTTGCAGCAATAAACCGTGACATGACTATCATATCAGAAAATGGTTATCATTAGGATGGTCGAGAACTACATCAAATTCGGAACTTAAATTATAAACTAGCAGTTTATTCACAAACTAAAGTTCAACATATATCGAACAAAGCAATACTAAGGTTATTCACTATTTCGTTTAGATACTGATCATATGTATTTAATTTGTACTACTCGTTATATATAAGTGATTATAAGTGATAAGTGATGCAGTGCAAATAAAGCATGTATTTGGTTTGGAAAAGTGAAAATATTTAAGGAAATAAAATAAAATTTGGAAGTTCTGCAGTTAATTATTACGGTTCTTCTCAAAATGATGCTTTCTGATTTTGCTATGCTCATCAAATCGAGGATTTTAAATCTCTCTATATTTCTTCGTTTATGCCTAAGTGGTTTAGGTTTTGTGCACAGGATATGGTCCTCATGAACTCGAGCAACGAAATCGATTGCTGGAGGATCGTTACATTATTAATTATCAATATAATATGACCATATTCTCGACTAATTACTTTATTTCCAATTATTTAATGATTTATCAAAATTATTATTTATTTATTCTTTATCTATTATTGATGTAAAAAAGTGCAAAAGATAAAAAGGAAATTACAAATAATAATAATGATAATGATAATAATAATAATAATAATAATAATAACAATCATAACAATAATGTCAATAATAATAATAACGATAATAATAATAATAAAATAATAATAATAATATTAGTATTAATAATAACAGCAACAATAATGACAGCAATTTAAAAAAATGACGAAATTAAAAATAATAATGATGGCAATTTTAGCATGTAATAAGCTTCATTTGTCTTGTAATCAGTGATTATCTGAATAATAGAATATATAAGTTATGCTTTCTATTATATATATTATCATTTATATAATAAACACTTTTTCTAACTAATAGACAACGTAAAATGCTTTTTCTTAATTAGTAGGTGATGTAAATGGAAATTAAAGCACTAATTTAAATTTCACGTCTGCTTTTACTACTGTCAATAAGTTTTCCAGTTTACATATATTGTTAAATATAGTAATTGAATTCATTATATGACAAAAAAAATTTAGCAAAAAAAGCTTTATATCAGAATTAAATATAAATAATTATATTAAATTGATGAAATCAAATGTTAAGTTAAAGAGATTTTCACCTAAATTTTATATTTTACTATTTATAGACCGCTAATAAAATTCTTTTTGAAGATACATTGATATTTATTGTTAATAGAAAAAAGTAGAAAAAAACAACTTTACATCGAAATTAAAAATAAATAATTATATCAAATAAATAAGAAAAAATGTTAGATAAATTAAAAAGTTTTAAAGAAGCTGAAATTTAATAAAGTAATGATAATATAAAAAATGATAGTTTTTATATTATATGAAATGATATGATACAAATTTCTTTTCGATCATTTTTAATGGAAATATTTTACGCCTATCTATCCATATATTATTTATTATTTTATTGAAAATTTCATTTTATATTTCGAAATGATAAAAGTTAAATAAATGATCGCCGATGTCCAAAAGAATTCGAATAGTTCGTTTATCACTGTGGCAGTGTAATTTTTCAATCAAATTTATCGTCGATTCATAGTTAGAAATTTCATGATTAGAATTAATTAAAAAAAGAATCGAGATTAATGTTCATCAATCAACAAATAAATATTACTGATTAAAAACATCGAGTAATAATAAATTTTATATATTCCTTGCTATATATTATTATTTGGATTTTAAAATCATCTGAAATCGTATGAAATTTTTAATATTACTAGCAAAACGAATAAAATACATAGAAATAAAAATAATTTAAAATTCTTTTTTTTTACATTAGATTTTGCAGCATTCATTTTTCAAATATTATTACGGGAAGACGTATAGACAGATAGTTCTATAGCAACATATATATCGTCTTTTCATGAATCTTCAACATGTTATGAGATCATTAATTTTACTGTGAAAATTTTTTAGACTGTAAAAATTTTTGTCCAAACTTAGGATCAAAATCGATTATTTCTCTCTCTTTTAAATCGCAAGATTATTAGATATCACTGGATAAATTATGTTTCATTTAACTTTCTTATCTGATAGCATTTGCATTATCATTTATTATTATTGATAAATTATATTTCGTTTGATTTCGTTATTAAATAGAAAATATAAAAATAGGAATGTTTTATAAGTTTCGGCTTAAAATATTTCAAAGGTATGTAATATCAAATTTGCCATGTTGATTTGCTTTCTTTCTTTGCTTTATATTTTTAGACAACATCTATCATATTTTCTAATGGAAACTGCTATATTTAAGAATTTTATTTAAAATAATGAAAATTTAACTTTTAATGGAATACAGAGTACATTGACGGAATTAAAACGAATCGATGGATTTAAACGAAAATGAAAAAAAATGTAATACATATAATAATAAACGAAAAAGAAAAAAATCATTGAAAAATCAAAAATTTTCTGAAAGTACAATCGCATACTTTTAGGCACATTAAATTAAATTTAATATTGCTAGATGAAGAGAATGCGTCTAACAGATGAAAGAGATTTACTAAAGAAAATACATGCCAACAAAAACCAATAAATAAACTTAAATTTATGTAATAAGAATGGCAACAAAATAAGTGTTAAAATGTTATAACCAAACCCTAATAGGATGCGAAATTTCTACATGGATAAGGTGACGAAATTTTTACAATGGATTTATGCTTATTCAAACCTAATCGTTACCATAAAGATTCAGTTACTTGATATAAATCTAATTTGCTAAATTGTGACGCTTCTTATTTTGATAATATGAAAAAAGAAAAGAACATTTCATTGTTAAAAATTTCAAAATAGCTGAATTGTTTTTCTCGCGATGCCGTTAATTCCACAATTAGTGGAACACCTATGGAATGGCCTGAAAAGCCATAATTAGAGGTAAAGAAATATCATCAACAATTCTGATGCATTTCCTTTTTTGTTTCATTACATTTGAAATGAATTTGAAAAACACATCGAATGGAAATTGACGACTTATTTTTTCCTCATACAAGGATTGAAATCACTAAAAAATGATTCAGTTTGCTTGATATAATCCATTTTTATGGATTTCCAAATGTCTTTAATTAAAATAAAATTTAATGGATAACAACTGATTGCTAAGTCGTATAGAAGAAAAACAAACTATTACAATTTTGATTTTTTAAGCATTTTCTAATTTCAATTATCGTTTTGGAGATAAAACTTAGGGCTTTTTTTGCAAACATATATCTTGCATTAGTAATTTTTATGAGAGTCTTTTTTCATTATCAGATAGATGTCTTTAGAAACTGGCAATAAGTATTGCAGTTAGATTCAGTCCATCCTGAATACCTGCTCGAATCTTCTTGCATGTGCAGTAAGCACTGACATTTATTCCAGATCATCATCTTAAGTTATATTTTGCTAAATTTTACTACTGAAATGTTTCATGAAATAGGCAATGATTTGTTGCAAGATCAAAATAAGCTAATTGCTATTTCCAGATTAGTCAAGACAACCTGTGATACTTTGCATTACTGCCGTCCATTCGAACTTTATCAATTACTTATTCCAACATTTACAGCAGTAATGTATAAAATACTTTCAATATATATAACTTTGAGAGAAATTCAAATTTCGAAGATGGTAAGTGTGATGAATGGGAGTTCACCAATTGATCTGCGAGGTATTTAAATATTTTAAATTTAGTAACATTTCTAACTGATAATTTTGCATCAGTATTTTAACATTACTTTTTGATTCCTATTATTTTAATCATAGTTGGTAACCAATCGATTAATGAAGCAGAATATCGAGATCGCTTCGATATCAGCAACAATCCAATTACGACTATGACGAGAAATTTTTTTTGTACTTAACATATTAATTCTTTAGTTAGATGATAGTTTTTGTAGTAGAAAAAGATATTGTTAACTTCCTTACTTTGAAGGAACAAATTTTTCAATGATTTTTATCTTTAGGAAGCAATTAAATCTCTAAAAGATTCTAACATTAATAAAAATTTGATAAAAACCTAATAAAATACACTAAGCATAAGAAACATTTGAAAAATATGTTATGTTTGATAAGTGTAATAATGTAATATGATAAGCATTTGATTCGTTTAAAATATCTAAATACGAAGGATGGCTGCCATGATTTAACCAATTTACTATAGCAATTAAAAGTACGGTAGAGATACATTTGATATTGCCAATGAAATAAACCTATGAATTTGAAATGTCATATCAAAGGTATGGATAATAATTTCAATTAATTGGCTGATATAATTCCTTTTTAATTAGGCTGAATAACCCTTAAAGAATTTTTATAAAAGCAACTTACAAAGAATAGAATTACAAATGTTTTATTCTTACCAAATTATATTGCCACACTATTAATTTGATTATTTTTATGCACATAAATCTTGGTTTAACTTCGCAACCATGTTGAAATTTGATTTTTCTGTAAAGCCTAAATTTAAAAAAATTTTAAACTGCGATATTATTTCTCTATTGGATAGTGTAGTGGGAGAAACAACTTGAGAAATCGTATATTTTTTGTTGATTAATAGCATCGATTCTATTACACTTAGTTTTTCAAATGCTATTCTTGTAAAATTATTATTTAATTTAAGTGTTTGCGGCAAATGATAAATGATCTATTTCAGCTATATCATATTTGCTTCACTTTCTATTACTGTCTTTTGCTAGAAATATTCATTATTACTTCATCATCACTGCTTAAAAATAGTAACATTTTAAGTATATTTTTTTTAATCAACAATATATTAAATACCCCAAACAACTGATAACCAATTCTGAGTTTGTTAGATAAAGTTATTACACCGTCATAATCTAAAATAACAAGATGACGAAGTTATACGGTTTCTTTTAGAAGGAAGATATATTTTAGACTTTATCTAAACTTTAAAAATTAAAAGCTATACTAAGGAACAGATCTTAATGGTAATCGATACAGTTCAGATTATATTTTAATAGCGCAAAGTTATCGTTTATTACTCCAAAATTCATAGAATTTAGTTTGGATTCGTTGCTAACAAATCTATGTTTTTTTAAAAAAAAAAGAAATTTCAGAAAACAAGTAGGCATCTATATCATTCGGGACAATTGTTATATTTGGGCGGAAAGGGATGAAAGTTGACATGAAGATTTGAATTGTAATCCGAAATGTAATTAATTTTTATGGCTAATTAGTTCCACGATATAAGCAGTGAAAGAAGCGCTTTTTAAAATATTCAGCTGCCAAATAATGAAAATAAGGAAATATGCAGTTTTGTATTCACCATCATTTCATCAATTTGATGTGACGTATGTTACGAATTGAGTATGTATTATTTACATATTATCCCAATCATCATAAGCTGATGCAACCGCTGATGCCATTTCTGTGCTTCCTCCTTTACCTTTCTTGATTATGGTACTCTGTAATTGCACAAAACTTATTAAAACATCATTTAAACTTCAATATGAACTAGCACTTTATGTTAGTACTATTATCACCAAAACTGATACGCTTGCTTCAAATTTGCGAAATTAATAAAATCACCTGTTCACGATCAAATTGCCAAGTTTCATAGTCACGAAGAGCAATTTGTACATAACTTGTCACATAGTGTTGTTCTTCTGTGCGCTGGTATTTTTGCAAAACATCAAGTGCTAAATTTTGTAACTCAATCATATTCAATGCTTCACATTCAGCAACCAATCTAAATGTGCAAATTTTTGGTAATTTCCAGTAGGGTATAAAAAATTGGTGGCATTCTTAAAATATATTATTGACATTACTCTCAAAAATTGCTTTTAATAAATTGCAAAGTCTGGAGAAAATTCAAAACTTTTAATAAGATGAAATCTTGAAAGTAACAGATTAAACTTTTTTTAATGCAAACAAGCGTAAAATCTGCTTTAGGCAATATTTTTTTTCGACATACTTTGCCAAATCATCCGGTTTTGAAGGTAACGCCAATGATAGGACAAATTTTTCTTTCTTCAGTCGCAGATATGCAAGAATATGTCGAAAAGATTTCGGATCACGATCCAAATAATAGTTACCTAAATTAGTATATACATTATATATATATGTATGAACGACAATTACATAACTTACTCTTTTTGCTCAAGAGCTTCACACATTTAATAAGCATGAAAGTATGAAATTATCAAGTCTAAATTGATTTATGCAACGAACCTCCTTTATCAGTGGCAATGGGCTTGACAGTGCCAGGTTTGAACCATTCTGCCAGTTTACTTTTTGGATCAGCCAATAGATCGGTTCGCCGAACTGTATACCGTTTACCACCGACGTTGACATTTAGAATATCATCAGTATGTCGATTACGAGCCATTGCTATTTCTTCGCTTAATTTCTATTTAAAAAAAAAAAGAAAGAAAAAAAGAACCACTATGTCTAATTCTTCCAAGAAAGACAAAAGAATTGATTATTAATACAAGAATTTCATACAAGGATCTGCTAGTAAATTTTCGCTGTTCTCGAGAATGAACAAAAAAAGGAATGGATGCATCGGATGAGTAAGATATCATGTGCTTATTGCACTAAACGATCTTTGTAATTTATGCGGTTCAAATAGGATAACCTCGTATTTTGAATGAAAGCCTTTTTGCATTGCAAAAACTAAATAATACGATGGACAACTTGTAGACAATCAGTAGTTGTACAAAGGTGGAATGCTGACTTCTGAAAGCAACACTCCACATAGAGCAGAATTTCTTGCATTTAACGAATCCAACAAAAATGCACTCAACCAGAATCGTAGTTAATTTATTTTTTGCACAAATAATGTTATTTAAAATTGCCTAAAAACAATTTTGGAGCGAAAGAAAAATGCTTCAGAAAGAATAGTTTTTTTCAATGAATATATTGCAAAGGATAAATATATACATGCATTAATAAAATGTATTATATGCAGTAAAGTTTTTAGATAGAAAATGTTAGAAAGTGAAGTTGTTTAATGATAATTTTTGCACTGCACTATTTGCTAATATCTTGGATATGAATTTGTGAAAATTGATGATTCTAGAGACTACAGAAATAACACTATGTTGATAATAAGCGAGTGATTGAGAAGATAAGCCCTTAACATATTTGTTAAATAACAGAACAATTAATACGGTACGGAATGAATAAGAAGAGCTAAGGTAAACCGAGCATTGGATTCAATTTGATTATTGTTTGAAAATGAGAACAAAGCTATTTGCATTGTGTAGTTGCTAGCCAACATTGCCCAGGTAAAATGTCGCGGATTGATTTCGTAAAAACCCATAAAGGCCATTTTTTTCAAATTGTCAATTCATATCATTTTAACCAAATTGAATCGTGGAAAATTTTAATCATATTTATGAATTTACGAGGAACTGCGTTGCGAAATGGATTACTTACTATGTAAGCTTTCATCCGTAAATGTAAATAACGATAAAATTTCGCTTGTCATATTTTTAGTCAACTAAATAATGTAGCGTTAGAGCAAGGACCAAATTGATGAAACCAATGAACATACATAATCGTTGGTTGGTAGTTAGGAAAAATACCTTATGGTAGAACAGATCTTATTCTTCCACACCATAGCCTTCCGGTCAGGCCTCTTTTTGTCCTTAAATTAACTGTGCTTCTTGCTGCCATTTTACGTTTTGCAATGACAGCCAGTTTAACATAAATGTCGTTTCTACATGTCAATCTATTTTTGCCCGATGAAAAAATGTTTCCTGACTGCACAATTCCACTGAAATGCTTACATATTTATCATCGATTGCTGCAATAGTTGACAAGCAAGGTGTTAAATATTATTTAATTAGTGAAATGATTTGTGGGAAAGAAAGAAATTTTGAACAGTTTTTATACTTCGGATGTTTGTATCTGTTTTTTTCATTTAAGAAAGATTACTTCTCGTTACTTTACATTTTTAGATTTAACAGATCAGTTCTTCTACGCTATCTTTTTGAAGTGTTGATTCATTCCAGGCATCTATCTATTTAAACGAATATAGTATTTGATATTTTTCTAATATGGTAATGCAATTTTTTTTTTACTTTTATATACTTCAACTTCTGCTGCTTCTATCTTGAAGAAAATTCCAATAGTTTTAGCGCAGTATGTAAAGACAAATAAAGTCAACAAAGCAAATCAACTTTATTACACATCTTACGTAATGCTTAGAAGCTATACCGTTGATGCAGAGAAATTTGTTGTTTTCAGTTTTTAAGCAATCATAAAATGATAAATCAACCTGTTATAACGATAAAACGCTCAGTAATTTTTGAAAGCGTTAAATCACTGACTAATATATGCAAAAAAAAAAATCAGTCGACCATCAGAAGTTGAAGTATATAAAAGTAAAAAAAAAATGTATTACCATATTAGAAAAATATCAAATACTTTTCATATGTTTCATATGAGATTTCATATAATGAAAATTATTTCAAGTTCCTCGTCTAAACTTTGTTTATATGCAATATATATATATATATATATATATATATTTGTTTATATGCGAATATTATTATAGAATTTCCATTGCTTGATTCAAAGTTTGCATTATTCGATTGAAATTTGATGACTGATGTAGATTAGCTACTAGTCTCTTCAATATTCTCTAATTATTTCATTGTATGGAAATTTATTACAATCTATTGCATATAAATTACTATTTGTTATTTGCATAGATAGGAGGGCAAATTGCAGTAAGAATATTAAAGTTCAACTATATTAAACATGCAATTAATTTAGACTGATATGAATTGTAGCTGTATGATTGCGAAGAATGATAATTTTCATTATTGCCATAAGAATGGTGTAACAAGTTGTTATTTTTCCTTTGACTTCTAATCTAAGCTGTATATTTGCTTCATTTTATAGTATCTCTTCAGTTTCAAGCTTATTCTATGAAAATATTGAGCAGTGGAGCTCAGTAAGAATATGAATAAAAGATTTCTTCTCATCAAACTTTATCACATTTCTGTAACTGAAATTGAAGTTATGGGAATTTTATGACTAGTTAATGAAGAGTGGAAATAAAAAGTCATAGATGATGATTCCTTGCCCTGAATAGGTTAGATAGAGAAGGATTCGTGGATTCGTGATAATCCAAGCATTATATTTTGATCATGAGATGGCTGATTGTGTGATATGATTAAATCGAAATCTACAATGGTGACTTTTTCCCAGTTATCGTATTATTTTTTTCTTTTTAACATAGCTAATGAAGGAATTGTCGAGAATTGTTCCAAAATTCATGAAAATATAGCTACCAGTTTGAAGCGCACCTCTTATTCTCCTTGGTGTTTGATAAATTTCCATAAAATAATTCGATACATAGTCTGCATGTAATGATGTGCTGAATTCAAATTCTTTCGCATGCTGTTTGTTTATTTCGACAATGAACTAAATAATCATATCATTTTATTCAAAGATTCCTTGGTAAAATATTCGTAGTTTTTATTTTTAAATATCAATAGGCAAGAATTTTGTCATTAAACTGACATTTAGTCATAAATAATGGAAGCAGTGGCTATATCAACACTTCGATATATCGCTGAAGAAGAATAAAACTGAAAAACTGGAGTAAATAGATTAAAATGAAGTAGATGATTTGGAAAGAAAACAAATGAAAAAAAAAAGGAAACAAATCTTTTACGTCGATTTAGATATTTGACAGGAAAAAAGAAGACATAGTATTCGAATTAAGGTTAAACTATTATTGAAAACTTACTTGTTAATCTAAAATTTATATTGTAGTTTTAGATAGTTGAATTACTTTGATCCCACTCTAAAAAATATTTACGATATTGTACAGTTAACTTTAGAAAATCCGACATGGATGAAAACTTCTTAATAAATGAATCTAATGTAATTTGAGATTTTAAGTGATATAATTCGAGATCGTTGCAAGATGCAGTAGTACAACAACAGGAAAAATATTACAAAAAACACGGAATGTTTAAAAGCAGTAATCAACATCCCTTTTTATCATTTCTTGTGATATTTCGTTCACTTAAAGATTCAAATGCTCCATGGAGCTAATTTAGTCTTCACAATCATAATAGACTCTAAAAAGTCTACCAAAATAAGTTTTGGATTACCAGGAACCTCGCCGTTACAAAGTTTCTGGTCTAAACATTGACTTTTTTTTATGTGATTTATTTTAAAATGCCATTTCTTCGAACATTTGTTCACTAATAGTCAATTTTGAGTATTTCAATTTTTTGTGAAAAAAGCGTTAGTATCGGTAGCAGTAAGCACTAATCACTGAAATTTATTATCAGTTAACAGCATGAAAAGTATTAGCATTATGAGAAGTGAAGTCAAATTATGCAACACAATAGAATCGAATATACCTGTTGATCTGTATCTCGATTGGTTAATTGGACCATAATTCCTTTTTTATTGTAATATTTTGATGGTCATGAAAATAACACAAATCTTAATAATACGAACGTTTGGTGGGAAAGATGCAATTTTGAATTTCTTTAAAGAACTTTAATTTATTTTTTTTGTTTTGCTACTCAGAATTAGAGCCGTTTCACAGATTTCGGATTCAAACAGAGATAATCAGTTCAGAAATTGATCACAAACAAATTGAATCTAATAATTAAATCGAGGCAGTAGATGAGGAAATTTCAAATCGAATGAATGAAATAACAACATTGATGCAGCTGATAGATTCAGGTCTAACATAAACAGATTGCAGATATGATCATTTCCCTTCTTTTTATTTTGACAAAATTTTAGTCGAAAAACGTATTATTTACGTAATCGAAAGATGCTTTATTTAGAAAATAAATGTTGGAAAAAGGAAGCATTTTATATTTAGCACTGATAATTTATCAAATACGAAAGATTTGAGCTGATAATACATCACTTTGAAAGATTCTAACTACAAATTTCGAGTATTAAGCTCTCAATGCATACTATCCATAAAAACACTAATCATAATAAATGTAGCATTTTTATCGTATAAATCATTTTATTCATTTATAAAAATGAATAATAAAATTAAATAAGATTGCTAAATTGATTTGGTTGAATATCGATAAATTTCGTTAACTCTATCTATTTCCATCACAGCAGTTTCACGCCTTCTTGAACATCTTTCTATTAAAACTTCTCTCTCTTCAAAGCTCTTTCCACTCTTCACGTTTATGATGAAACATACAAATGCGATAAATGTTCGTTTGTTTCAACTGGAACAGCAACAGATTCCTTTCATTTTTTTTTTTCCTTCTGCTTACGAATTTCTTGTGTAATCCAACGAAAACATCGTATCATCGTATCGTATCATATGTCAAATGAACAACATTATTGCAGCTATAATATTAATTGTTCAATCAATATCATTGAACATTTTCTTCAATAATACTGAAATCGCAATATTTCCAAGAAAAATCTCTAGATGGGAATTATTATGATTGTTTTTTTTTTCTTTCAGTGAGATATCTCCGCCTTTTAGGAGTGTGATAATTTGGGTATTGGTTAGAGGTGATGGTAATAGATGATATTGCATCTTATAAAAAATGAAATTGTTCTGACCGTTGTTGCTCTTTTGCTTCATTTAATCTTTGGGCATGTCTCTCTTCCCGTTCAAAATCTCAACCATCGACTATTACTACTTTCAAGGTTTACCGAATCAGCAACTTCATCATGCTTCGAATATATTACTAGTGTTTGAATATCATTATTCAGGCTTCTATGAACGATAGACAGGATTCTGAAATCTCTATTTTTTATTTTCTTCTAATGATTTCGTCCACTTCCATGCTCAGGCCTTCTTTCTCACTATAATCCAATATTTCAAGAAGATTCATTAGATTGCATGCTATGCTTTCATTGTGTTGCTTTAAACTTGGAAGAATAATTCAAATGGCATACTTGGCCAGTTACATAATTCTGTAGGAGCAAGCTACATTATAGGCTTGGCAAAAAAATATGAAAGCATTTTGACACTTCCATCTCAATATCACCAACACTTTTTTTTTTCCTTCACTGGGAAAATTTTCACGGATCATTTCGTTCACTTCGCTATTGAATAATGATAAGGCTTTTAATGTTCCGCATTTACTAAAATTCGTCCTTTAAACAGAGTTTTTCGTACGCCATTCTGAATGAAGCATTTTATAAAAATTATTTTCCAAAAAGTTTCCGCTCTGTTAAATGCAGCTGCTATATTATTTTACCTGATAATGGGCTAAGCGAAAAAGCTCTCTATCACAGGAAACATCATTTATACTAAATTGCTTTCAGCTCAATAAAAGGCCGCGCTTTGATAAGATTTTGCATAAATTTAACTAGAACCATTCTTTAGTCTAGAAATTATTTTGAGTGATTGATAAGTGAAATTATAAGCAACCATTTTAACTTAGTGTGTTCTGCGAATTCTGTTACAATTGTCAGATATTATCAGTATGCAAAGAAAGCATTTCAAATTGTGGAGTAACAATTGATCTTACTCTTGGGCTTATCAAAACTAGAATAACACGATAACTAATTTATGTGAGGATTTCGGCTAGTCTAGCAATATACTCCATTTTTTCATAGCTCTTCTAGTACTTGGATAAATATCTCACCTATTATTGTTAGTAAATGTGACGGGAAGATATAGTCACTTTTGATATCATTCTATAATTTATACTATTTCGACGAAAATAATTCAATGCATTTCAATATCAATACTATATTAAAAATTAGATATGATATTCTAAGCCTTTTCCAGGCAAGCGAATGATAATATTTTTCTGCTTTTTGCTATCCATAGATTAATGATGGTTTTCAGAGTTTTTATCAATATATAAGATTATACTGATAATGGATATGAATATGACGTAAGCCTAAACGTATATTAAAAGGCGTTATTTAGAACTCATCATTTTCATCGACATTTCTTTTTTTTTTCCGAATATTTTTGATTTCTTTTTCAATTGAATAAACATAATTTGCATATATGCCTAATTTTTGACACATCGATGATAACATGTTAAATGATATCCTCCTACATATTTTTCTGTTTCTAATCAATCATCAATCATTGCGCGAACTGATATTTCAATACTAATATTTCCATATGATATCAATTTATAAGAAATTCACTCATTCTAATTTCCTTTTAAAAATTAAATAAATGAAGAAAACGCTTTTCATTTCCGAATGAATAACTTGAGCATAAAATTTAGTAAAAATTTTAGATTTAAATTTTACTTCTAAGATTTGTCCAAAATGTTTTTCATTTTTTGCAAAATCAGCTATTACGGAGATTCTTTTTTCTCTTTTTTCTTTATTGAACAAAGTATAGTTCCCTTAGTTTCAGTATTGGTTTTCAACCAGCATTTATTGTGAAAGCTTATTTTGTGAATTAAGTTGTGTAACAGAAAAATTTCTTTGAAGATTTGTTTTTTTATTAGTGAAAACTATGAGTGACAATTCCTTTTGATAGTTTGAGATAAGTAAAGATTAATAATTGAATAAAATAAGCAGACAAATTGCCAAAAATTAGAATCAATGATTAATTCATTCCTTTGATTAGAATCAACGATTTTCAAAAATTAGAATCAAAGGAATGAATTAATCGTTTCAAACTTATATTTTCATTAGCTCGGCGTTGTTAATATGAGACGTTTTATAAAATAGCATGTTGATATTATGATAACTATGTGAAAAAAAAAAAGGATAAGAAGAAATGTTTTAAACAAATTTGAATGATAAATGAAATTGTAGACAGTCATATTTACATTTATTACGATGATGAATCATTAAAAGATTGAAATTTTGGTGATGTAAATAAAAATACGATATTTGATTTGCAATTATAAATATTTTCCCGTTTTCTCGACAGCATCTACAAAATGCTGCTAGACAATTGTCATCTCAAGTTCGCTTAGACATTGGTAAAATCTTGCACGTAAAAAAATACTGAGCACTAAAAAAAATCATTTAAACTTTATATGAGTTGGATAAGTGCAAAAAATATTGTGATATATATACGGGAAGTTATGTCAAATCCGGAGAGATTAGTTAATTGATGGCTAAGAATTTCGCAATCTGAATTAACGTAGCAGTAATTCAAAATTGTTATCGAGGCATTCCATTGATTCACCAATTAATGAATCAATGAAATGTCCCAACTGTCAACTTATAGCGAGAATTGTACAGAGAATCGAAAAGTTTATGTGTGTTAAACCAATTGTATTTTCTTCAATTTAATTTTTTTTTTCTCATCCTCTTTATCAATCAACATTGCTATCTGCATAAAACTGGTTGTGTAGAATCCGCAATGTCGAAAATTTTCCTCTTCTTTGTTCGAAGAACATATTGCATTATAAATTATTTAATGGTAGACTCAGCACAAGATGGTTGTTGTACTTGCCTTTTTTCATTTTCTGTGTTCAAAAGTTTTGTGAGTGATTATGGATTAGTGCTAAATATATATGGATGGTCATAAAACTGTCAGTCCAATGTCTGACGGGACGAGAAATTTACGGTACAAAGAAATAACTGGATGAAATAAACTGAGTAACGAAACGGTTCCGAAGACCTTGATAAAAAGGTTGGCAGTAATCGATTTTTGTCTATGAATGCAAAACTAGATCTAAATATTTGTTAAGCAATAAATTTATTGTATTAATATTTATGAGTAATACTGCTACAAAGAAAAAAAAATCAAAACAGAATACCAGAAATAAGCATCCTTCCTATTCAATATATCAATAAATATCAGTGTTTCACTGCAGCACCAATAAGATCAAGAAAAATCTCATGGTACAAATAACAAGTATTTGTTGAAAGACAAAATCAAAGCGATTAAATGATCTCCAGCTGGATTCTATAGATAATCAGATAAAAAGAACAGTAAACAATAATAGGAATACAAATAAAAGAAATGTTTATCACAATTCGCTGCAAAATTTTCCTTCCCCCTATGTGTAACTATAACTCAAACATTCGAATCTACATTACGTACGTACATATATTATGCTTAGTCCCTCCTATAATCGCTGCTAATTCGCACAAGTTCTTTATATACATCTGAACTTCTCTAATTTCAGCATTCTTCTGAACATATCAATTTTGAAAATATTGCCTCCCAGAAAGATAATATAAACAGTAAACAATAGTATCGTTATCGTCGCCGCTTAGCATTTTTGACATCCAGAGAATCCGGCTCCTCTGGTAATTCATTAAGATACTGTTCACGCAAAGCTTCTATTGCTTTACACCATTCCAATGCATTTCGCTCCGGGTCAAATAAATAATAAGTACGGCTGGGCTGAAAATATTATAAATCACAATGTTGATATTAATATTTCCTCTTAAATCAATGTCGACTTTTTTTTTGTTAAGAAAATACATCATAATGACAAACCGTATGCACGAAGAAAGTTCGAAAATTTTTCGCTTCAACTCGCAACTTCTGGCAGAATGGTATTTTGCCTTTCAATTCCATACTTATGGGGTCCACATAAAATATATGTGGCCCTTCTGTCAACAGAAACATCCTTCTTCGCGCGAATAACCCCTAAACCGATTAAACATATTAATATACTAGTTTCGATTAAGTTGTTTTGTACCACACTTTCAAGCTCGAAATCAGGGATTAATTAATGGAAACAATGACCATTTAACATAATCTATATATTTTACACAGCAAAATAGTTATGAAAACAAATTCTAAGATTATATAACTCATATATAAATAGGACCGACCTTCTTTTTATCCAATAAACCACTTTTGATAATCAAATTGCCTTCAACAAAACGATGGTATTTGTGCTCTTTCCGCTGAATATTCAGCTTCTTTTCACGCAATCCAGCTGAATTGGATTCTTCTGTTTCCCAATTAGCTTTATTTTGGCTGCAGTAAAGTTTTTCATAAATCTAGCTATAAATCCACATGTTCTATTCTATCTGTTAATAAACAAATAAAACCTCGAAGAGCAGAAATCCTTTAGAGAAAGACCTAGCAAACGAGTTATTGCTGCATCATCAAGACCGGGTTCTATGTCATCTGGAAAATGGTAATCGCTATGAAAGGCTGGTTCTCCACAACTGGCAGGTAAATATGGTTTAAAAGGTGGTGGCGTTTTTGTGATCAAATTATCCCAATCAACTGTAGCAAAGTATGGATGAGAACGAACAGCTTCACTGCCACCTGCTTCTTCAGAACCAAGACGCTTATTAGGATCGAATACCTGAAATAAAAATAGAACAATATAAGCACAACGATGCTTATCAAAAAAACAAATCAATAATTCATGAATTGGAAAAAGCAGAAAACTTCCGTAGCTGTGAAAACGCACCAAGAATTTCCGAACGAGATCTTTGGGAAGATCTGGGAAACCTTCAGGAAAACTGTAGTCCAGCTTCTGAATCTTTTGAAATGTATGGTAGTCATTAATAGCTCGAAATGGTGGCAATCCAGAAACCATTTGGAAAATTATTGCACCCAAAGCCCAGTAATCACATCTAGAGAGAGCAAAAACTGAGAATCATAATGCTCTGAATAAGTATTCCAAACACAACTGAAACTAACGATGGGCCAACTTCTCCATCCACCAGTACTTCTGGTGAAAGATACTGCGCAGTACCAACGAATGTTGATCGACTACGATGGTGTTCTTCCTGAAGAGCACTTTTCGTATCTGTTTCATCTGTAATTTCAAAACCAGTGAAGAAATTATGTTAGCTAGTTTTATATTCAACGTGTGGTTGATGCCTAGCTTACCTTCCGCTGAATTAATAAATTTTGCTGTGCCAAAATCAGATAACATTATGTGCCAATTTTCTCCAAGCAAAATATTTTCTGGCTTCAAGTCCCTGTGAATAATGCCACATTTATGAAGCATATCGATCGCGCAAACAAGTTCAGCCGAATAAAATAAGGTTACCTGCAAAATTATGCATCAAGAAGAAAATTGCATGATTTTTGTGATGCAGATATTATAAGTTTAATATACTATGAGTTCATCTACAATTTTATAATTTATAAATATTTTAGATCATTTCCAGACTTAATTTACTAGAAAAAACTCCCGTGAGCAATAAATATCAATAACAACTTACATCTTCGTCGAAGGAACCAAGACGATGCAAATATGTCAACAAATCACCATTTTTTGCATAGGTCATAGCAAAGTCTATAAATACTTTCATAAATGTTTTTGAAGAAATCAACTCCATTTAGTAACAAGTGAATAAACAAGCAGATATAGCATAACTTACAAAGACGGGTAGCATCCTGGAAAGTACAATACAAGGATACGAAATATGGATGTCCGCCGTGCAAATAAGTCAGTGAAGTCATTATGTCTTTCTCACGCATAACCGATATCACCTTGAAGAAAAAAAATAATTCAATCGCCATTAGTGAAAATCTACATCATTCATTTAACATTTTGTAGCAAATTTCGTTTAATTTAGTTAGTTCTTTTCTTCAGGGAAAAAATCCGATAAAAAAAATGCCTTATCATGCCGTCGAATTAAATCCTTGTTAAGTACTTTCAGAGCAAATTCTTTTCCACTAGATACCTCACGAGCGCGATATATCTGTAAATTCAAAATAGTCGTAACACACAAAACACTGTATATTGTTGCATACGCTTCCCATAAACCTTACCGTAGAAAAACAACCTTCACCCAGTATTTGCAAAAAAAAGAAATCAATGGCACTCTTTTGTACTGGCTGCATACCATTTTTTAGCATTTGTACCATTACCATCTGCGAAATTGATGATTTTTTAATCTATAAAAATACGAAGGACATGACATGACTCATGAAATTTATCAGCATTTATCTAAAGAAAAAAAAAATTAACAATGGCCGGATACAATCATTTTTCGAAGAAAATTTAGAGATAATTTAATTGATTTAGGAAAAGTCCCACACAACAATCATGAAAACATTTCGTTAGTTACATTCGTCAACTGAATATACGAAGTCTGAATGCTATCTAGGTATTTAATTATTGATACGTAAAAGTAATGTAACACCACTGATCCATAGAGAAATGAATACAATAATAAGATTAAGCAAAAGTGTAATACCTGTCTGCCCACAGGCATATCTTTGCTGCACATTGCTTTATCGTTTTCATCCGCAAAATAAACAGGCGCATTTGCCGTCACTGAAAATTTCCGAGAAGTAAACATTCAACTTGACTTCAAGAACGCCCTACTGAAAAAAAGAAAAAAAAAACTTGATATGCATCCAAATTAAACACATAAACAGACTGTTGTTTTTACGAAAATAACAAGCAATATAAGATAATGTAATCTAGGATACATGTCATCTAAACATCGAATTACCTAGAATAGAATTGTACGTCTCGTTCCAAGGACATTTATAAAAGTTCAACATTATCAGAAAATTGATGAGAATATTTCAGCATAATAAATATTTAAAATAAACCTATTCTCTTATTAGTGGGCACTAAGCAACACTTTTTCTTTCCAGACACTATATTTCTTACTACCAATGAAAGCGGAGATTAGAGAAATAGTCCACTTATAGCAGTATTACACTAGACATTACAGTACCATGATGGGAATAAACAAACCATTAGTGGATGAAGAATTGTCATCTGCATCAGATACGATAGGTACGTAATTATGTGCAGTGATTACCATCAGGTTATTGGAATGTACAATAGCTATCCGAAATCATCAAGCTCGTTATTTCCTCCTTGTGCTTTCCCACATTAACTTCGTTCTGGAAAATGTAGAATTTATCTATTAATAGTCCATTTCTCTTTGCTAAAAGAAACAACGATTGTCTGAATTAGGAATATCTCATATGCTGATCTGAGACTTAAAGAAAAAAAAAATTAGGGTTTTAGCTATACTAATCTAAAACAGCAACTTCCCTTCCCATGATACCGAAATAATTAACTTTAACCACATAAAAGAGTGGAGAAAAAAAAACACACTTAAATAATGCTTTAGCGAATTCTTTGCCAGTAAATTCCTTCAGATTCTTTTTTCCTATGGCATGTAACTTCACCTTATAAACTTCTGCAAGCCCAATCACTATCTCCATCCTTAGAAGTGCCACTTAGTTTTGTTATGATTAGTCCAGTTACACCTTCTTCTTGTCCTTCTCACTAACTCCGTTCGATCTAAATCTCACGTACACGTCATTTACGATTGTACGTGAACTCATATTATACGTTGCAGCAAATACAATAGACAAATCAAATCCATTCCAAAACATTCATATTCGACGTGACGAACATCCCCTATACGAGTGTTACATTTATAAAATTCGAACAATGTATGCACGTCATAGTAACAAGGCTGATGATGATTAGTTCTAAGTGATACTTGAGGTCGAAAGTGGCTGATAGAGTGTGGTTTTATTCCGTTACATACTTCCGTAAAATTTCTTCGTACATCCAAATTTATTACTTAAATTATAATGAAAAAAAAAATATTTCAAATCGTTGCTTACACGGCCAAACGAATACATCAATTATCATTGCTGATTATCAATTTATTTCAATTGTTGTTGTTATTGATTATTGTTATTTAGCATTTCTTTCTTTTATTTGCTTTTTAGTATAATCGTAAATAAAAGAGTTCAAGTCAAGCTCAGATAAAAATGAGCATTTATTTGTCATCCTAGTGTATCACATAGCATGATATTTGTAATAATATTAAAATTTAATAGTTAGAATAATCATATTTAGTATAATACTTAGAGAGGAAGAGAGAGAAAGAGGGAGAGAACTTAGTATAGGAATGATGATACAGTAATATTTCCAAAAGCGAAAGCGGAAGCGACATGTATTTTTCATTAGCAGCAACTAGTTTCTAACGATCATTTCAGTTCATATCGATACTGTTTGTAACACTAAAACTTTTAAGAAGCGATTGTAGTTCTACAGAAGATAGCGATACGAGAGATTTTGTGAAAAATAATTATAATATGGCAAGTTATGATAGAAGATTTGAAAATATGACATAAATGAAAATGACCGAAAAAGGATAACGATAAATTTGAAATCAGCAATGAAAAGAAAAAATGATCGAATGCATAATAAAAAGACGACAGTAAATATGAACATCAGAAACAAAGTATGAGTAAAATTAATTATTTTCTGACTACTGTAAAACATGAAACCATTTTTCAATTTTTGGGAAGCAATCATCGGCTATTTACTAAAATGCTTATAGGCCTAATTGTTGAGTAAGATACTATGCAAAAATATTCAGCGCTAAAGGCTCAGAAAAATGATTAATCATATCTTATTAAAACTTATCAATCTGCTAACTAATCATCTTTATTGCATTTCATTAACTATTTCATTTTTATGTTACTCCGGTGTTCTTTTATTAAAAATATTCTGGTAGACCATTGTTAAAAAAGATCTAAACAGGACATCGTAATAGTTTATTGTTATTTAAGATGAATCCAATATATTTAGCTTTTCTTTTAAACTCAGATAAGTTAAATTTAAAAAAAAATGCAGCAGCAATTATGAATGATAGTTGAAGTGATATATTTGAAAAATTGCTCTTTTCCATAGTATTTTAGAAATAGTGCGAAACATGTACGAGTTAAATTTTATTTAGAAAGGTAGGCTATTTTGAATTCTCGAATAGTATGAATATTGCTATTTAAGATGAATGCTAGTTTAAGTGCAATTCTTGAATTTTTAATCGTAACATCTTAGCTTTATTCGTTAAAATTAATTTTTCATTCGCATAGCTGAGAAACATCTGCAATGATTATGTGATAGTGAATTTTTTACAACAAATAAGTCGGTTACGCTCCTTGCTAGGAAAACGAAATTCAGAAATGGCATGGCATCAATATTTATTTCAACTAGATGTTTACATTATTACAAGAAATAATCACACTTTTTTGACATCTAACATAGGGGTTATCTTATCCATTTGTAAGAAGTACGAATATCAATGAATATAGTTGCTCAATAAATAAATGGATATCACTGATATCGGTAATAAAGCAATTTTTCTGATCGAAGCTATACTCATATTTGTTATCATCATTTCCATTTTGAAAATATTTGGCAAAAACATTATTTGAAGTTTATCGCCGTTGTTTTTCGACATTTCAACTGTTCTCTTTTTTATCATGTTCAGTTGGCTTTATCTCTTGCTGAGTTCCATCTGACTCACTACTGTTTTATTCCTATCGTGAAAAATGATTTGAATAAGACAACGCAATTTTTCTCTTAAGAAGATTACGCCATTAATTCTTTATTTTGATATAAAATTTCCTCTCACAATATTCACTTAACTTAGGAAATTTTTTTTATGTATAATAAGAATATTGCATACATGGCTGATGAATTAATCTTTGACAACTCATCAATATAGGCCAGGTCGAAAGGAGAGAGCTGGAATTTTCGAAAGTCACTAGAAGCTTAAATAATTAAGCTTTGCGCTGCAAAGACGACCAATGTTCTCAATCAAGTCATGTAATTAAGCTTTTATGAATTAAAACTTTACAAAGACAAAGGATATCACAACTGATCACAGCGGACAACAAATTTTTTTTGTCTTTTTCTTTTAATATTTGAAACATACAAAGCAAAGTAAAAATTACAATGATTTTCTGTATTAAAATGTAATTTTTGGCAAATCGGATATTAATTATACTGTAACGGATGAATTTATTTGTTCGGTAACCTGTTGCAAGATAGATTCCGCACAGAGCCTCAAGTCCAATTCTGTTTTATGAATCAGAAGAAAAGTTTTCATTGATGTAAATACTTCTTGAGTGAATCCACACCGTTTTATCACTTCCATATTTTTCATTATTTGCAATATCATCGCCATTTTCTGCGCAATTTTTCAAATTATATTAAAAAATGAGTAGTAATAGAATAGGTATATCCTTAGGATTGCTAATAAAGCTGTACCTGTGACTGGTTTGTATCGATCAAATCCTGACAAAGTATCCCATAAAGAACTTTTAAGTCGTTATCGTAAAAAAGAATCGTGATGAGGTCATCTGACGCGCAAAAAATGTCCATCAGCAACTTAATTGCGCGCAAATCTGAACAACGGACGAATATAAGATAAAAACAACAGTATCAAAAACTTAGAAATTTCATTTTCAGATAGAGTTTTATCTTTAATAAGAAAATAAACCATAGTAGCTTTGCAGCTGATACTTCATGAATAAAAATTTCATGTTGTTTCCTCTTAGATACAGAATCTACCTTTATTATCAGCTCTACATCGATTCAATTGTATCGTGAGTAATTGACCAAATGTAAGTGGGGGATTTTTATGCAAAGCCTGAACTACAATATTTTCATTCGATTCAAAATGGGCATTGAATGATAAAATAAACTGGAAAGCATCTGCAACATCCCCTATCATCGAGACTATATTCGTTAAAAATTCCAAATTCAGAGCATCTGAAAAAGAACTTCTCTGTATAGCAATACTGAGCAAAGAATTATACAAATTGCATCTTTGTTCCTTCTCTTGCTACAAATGTTATCAATCAGCCTATTCTAAAATAAAATTAATAAGTAAAAAATGACTATTTGAATAAATTAAATTGAAAGTTTGAAATCGACATCAGCAAATATTTAAAAATATGAAGAAGTAGTAAGAGAGAAATTTTACCATAATGCGAAGTCGGGAATTTTTCTCCAGTTGAAAATAATACAGAAAGTAATTGTAAAGATAATATATCAAGTTCGGTAGGTGGTAAACAAAAATTATTTTGTAATACTAATAGGACTGGCAGCTGTCCACCAAGTAGCATTGTTATGATTGAACGGTCTAACAAACAAAGTGAGCGAAATGTCGAAAGTAGCTCGATGCGTATTGATTCCTTCAGTTCCTAAAAAATGAAACAATTATTGAACTTTCATGGATGCGAAACTTCAAAGAGAATTTTCCCTTAACTTCTAAAAGTTATTTCGAAATTACATTAATTATGAATGAAAATTTACTATTTGATAAAATGAAACGAGTTGCTCGATGAATGCATAATCATCCTGACGAAAATGCTTTATAGGTATTCGAACATCAGCTTTTTTCTGTAATTTAAATTTCATACCAACAATTCGTTACCAAATGCTTTTTTTACACAACATATAGAAAAGCAAAATTTTCAAATAAATTTCTGAATATTAATTAAAATAAATTCGAAAGACAATGAAATTTTGGTTGCATAACCGCAGACCACAACCAGTGTTGTATTACTAAGTTACCAGAAATCCAGAAAAGTGCTGCAGAGATTTAACCATCATATCTTCATCATTCTCGATAGACCAATTTAGCTGCAAAATATTCCATATTTAACATTCAAATCAATATGCAAATTTCATTTCATCTAATGATTTTTATTCAAATTTTATTGTAAATGGTATAATTTTTATTGGTATAACAAAAGCAACAATAAAGTCTATGATATGCATACCTGACCTTTATCCTCAATGTGACTTGTTATATTGGTAATGAGCCGTCCCAGTACTCTCGCATCATAACAATTATCCAGATCAATTATATCTTCCTTTTCCAAAGCATTTTTTACAACATTAAGACTATATATATCGGGTAAGTCTCGCAATAAACTACTCAAGATGATTGAGACGGTATTTATACAGGTGTCTATAGGAGCATCAGTTTGTTCTCGAATGATATCAATCAATTCTCGAGCCTTTTCCTCACTATTTAACACCGGAACATACATGAACCCTCTGGCTCCTTTATATATTTTTACAAAAAAACTGAAATAATTTTAGAAGAAATCTGCATTATGTTTGACTTTTGCCGTTATATTTATATTATTGAGTCGCTGAATGCTACTTTTGATAAGCTCTCCCACTGATAAGCCTTTCCAACCACCCATCATCATATTTATAAAAAACGACAAAACAATTTCCATAAACATAACTGTAATGTACACAATCATACCTTGAAGATACTCAGCTAGTTTTCACCATCTCGCTAGCTATATCATTTATTAGTAGTTTACATTTCTATTAAAATACAAATGCCAACAATATTTTCTTAAGAAAGGAAATGGAATGATTTCGAGAATTTGCAATTCTCAAATGTTTATCAGTTAGTCACATTGATTATGCTCAATTCACAGCACTTCTAATATTTATTAAATTAAAAAATACAAGTCAAATATAATTTCTGAACTACTTCAAAATATCTTTTCAACATGTTACTCGTTTATCACAAATAATTTAAAAAATATTATGATTTCTACGAATAGGAAAACATTCTAACATTTCCAACCAATGTTAAGATTAACACAATGATACTGATTGTACAGCTGGAAGAAATTTCAGGAGAAATTTGTTTTAGTTAACATATATTTCTATAAAATGAGAAATGAAAAAGTATTAAAGGTATTCCGATTAAGCCAAAAAAATTCCTCTCACCAAATGCAACTTAACTTGAACTAGGAAATATAAAATAAAAAAGCATTTCATGCAAATTATATCACTCTCATAAAGTCAACTTTCTCTCTCTTTCTTCAATTTACTAATGTACGTTCATCCAGGTCAACGTGTACGATTGCATATCATAATTAAACACGCATCAATCTTCCAAGAAGTTCAAAATCCATACGTCTCTCATTTCGCTCAATTCATCTATATAATCGAACAGACTAACGTATTGAAGATATGCTTTAACTCAGTATTAACTGTTGCCATCATTCAAAATTAGGAAAATCATCGGAATATCTTACCAAAAATAACTTTTAAAAAATGCACAACACATTATTTCGACCTAAAAATAAGAATGCCAGACTGAAATGAATTACCACTTCATTAGAAACCAGTAACAAAAACTGGGAAATTAAATTCACACAAATAATAAATGAATAGATTAATGAGCCGGAAGATAAATTACCGGTATTTGAAAATCCTAATAATGTAAGCACAGCATACACTTTGTTTAAAGCTCCTACAACATTACAACATGATACACTATCTTATTTCTGATATGAAATTAGCGATCGGAAATATCATACAGAAACCATGCCATTAATTAGAATACAGTACGAAAAACAGAACTCAAGTACATAGTTAGTATAAAGAAATAAATGGATGCCGATTTGCCATAAAGCAGGAATGGAAAGAAGCAAATAGAAAATTCATGACAATGAACAATACTTTCCTGACAAGCATCTGTGCAGCATCCTACTCATAAGTATTAAAGAATAACGTCCAGTACTGTAAGAAATAAGTATAATGCATTAGTAATGATGGAAACATTCCAGAAAGATTCTAAACAAGACTGAATGCTCGGCTGATAATGCCTTGCGCAATTCTCGAAAAATCGTCTTCCGAGTCTGAGTCAGAAAATGACCATACTTCGGAATATAGCGGACGCCTTCGTCTGCAAAAAGCTACAAATTACCATATTTCCATGAAATAAACTAAAATTACAAATAACTGTATGTAGGAGAAAGAACCTTTGAAGAGTCCGTGGACTGTCGCCTTCCACAATGGTGCCATCTGGCAGTTCATGTTTGTAGAAACACTTATTGCCGAATGGACAATCATCGATATACCCTTCTTTCACATATTTGCACTGTTTCTGCTTGGTATTTTCACGAAATCTAGCAATCAGATCATCTTTATCTGCTTGATCTTCGACCCAGTACGTAGCTGCAAACAGAAACATAATCGGTTTTTCTTCTCCAGAAAATACAAAGAGAGAAATATTTAGTTCAACTATGGTCTAAAGTGTCATTCTAGAAATCGCTAATAAAAACAATCATTTATACTTCTCAAAATAAGAAACAGCTTTTTTAACAGTTGATAACAACAAAAATGAGAGTCACTTACCTGGAATGACGAAATTTGAATGAGTGCGACATTCAGGACAACTGCGAACTGTCTTCTTCTCGAAATGATCATTTTGATTTCGACGCCATTGCCGGATACAGTTTAAACAAAAACAGTGTCTGCAGCCTTCCAGAATTCCAAACCTACTCTTTCTTTCCCTAAAAATAAATCTTCATGCTTATACATTATAATTAAAATTGGCCTTATTTTAAGTCTAATAAAACATGATAAACTCGCCTAATGTTTTCCATACATATACCACACACTTTACCAGCCGAGCGTGCTTCAGCAAACGCTTCCTCCATAGCAGCTTCATGAGCGTCCATACATTCCCGTCGATGTTGTGCACGTTGTTCCATATCTGTTGGATGCAAGCATGGAACATTACAAAGATCGCACATATCACCATGCACGAATTGGCACTTATCACCTTTTTCACAGTTCCCGTTTCGAAATATGGACATAACGGTAACGAACCAAGCGACCTACAACCATCTCTCGTACTCCTTCATTTCATTTATATCCAGGAAAACATTTTCTGCAATGATCTGTAATTCACCTACCCCGAAGCAATAGTGTTAACTTCGCTTAATGTTGAAATTTTCCAAGAAGGAATAAACTCAGCGGCATCTACAGAAAACCGTGATTGCTTCGGTTTACTGGCTGCTGTTGTTGCTACTGAATCATTGCTGCATCCATTCTCAACTACTGAAATAATGAATAACTATTTCGTATATTTTACTACCAATTCTTCCTGTAATATTATATATTATATGTCTTACAATGACGTATGATTGATATCTTAATAAGAATATGTAAAAAATTGTTTCGAGTTTTAAAATAATATTGAGATAAACCATACCTTTAGTTGAGCTAGAATTTTCTGCAGCACGGGAAGAGCTTTTCATTGTTTTAATCCCATCTACTGGTGGTCGCTTATGATCATACCTTGAAAATATTTGACAATTATTAACAGTCGAATGCATTAATGATTCTTAATCCCGCTGCTAATTAAATGACATTTGCGATTATGCGTTTTAAGAGTACTATTGGGGAAAAAATTTAACTATTGATATCAAGGTGACTAATTACACTTCTCACGCTTTTATGCTGTAGTTTCTTAAGTGGTCTAATGAAACCATTCTAACTTTAATTTGATTCAACAGAAAAAGCTGCCAAAATACTAGTTGAATAAAACGAACGAAACATTGTACCTGCAAGAAGTACCAAAAGCACATCTTCCAATTAAATAAAAACGGCAAGTCCGATCCGGTTTAGAGTTACGATCGTGGGAAAATGGACATGAAGAACCTTCGCGACAGATGTTATTCGCAAAATATCGGCATAAAATTTTACTCGTTGGAGTAGTTGTTGATGCTAAAATAAAAATTACATCCATGGAAAATTTAGCAACAAAACAATAATCAACTTTTAAGCCCTGAAGAATAAGAATGGAAATGATGCAGTTCTAAAACTCTGTTTCAACATGTTTAATGAGTAATGTAGACAGTCTGTTCAATTCATATAACATTTAATAATAGTAATAACAAATGATAATAGAGAGCAAGCAGAACTAATACATCAAAAGTAGTAGCACCATTTTCTCATTTATCCCCACACCCAAATTTTGCATAATTAACATAACTAATGTATAACTAATGCTAATGCTATTACTATTATTACTTTGCGAATTTAGCATAAATCCTCGGATTCATTAAATCGCAGGAACTTATAAACTGAATGCTTACCAGCAGCCATATGTACCGAATCTTCTGTCTCGTTCTCCTGGAAAATTTCCATATTTATCAGTAACTTGATGCCATATGTTATACATGCGCAAGGAATCATTTTAACATCCCTATACTTATTAGTGCATAATACAACGAAGTAAACTCATTTAATCGATCGTAATCTTCTCTTTATACGTTAATTTAAGAACCCAAGGTCAAAACATTGCATCAAGATTAAGGTCAAATAGATTAAACTCGTTTTTTAAATGTTACATAATCGAACTGTTCTCAAATTAAATAACCGTACAGTTCACTGCTGTCTATCAGATAAAGCAATATGATAAGATGATTTGATATGGAATCACGCGAATTCTCTATCACTAATATTTATGATCCCATTTATATCACACCAGCATCGAAAAACAATCCAAAGTATAAAACATGAAATCATTACAGCACCCATCACACGACAACCAACATCGACAACCGATAACCGACAACGCACCATCGCCCTTTCTATATATCTTATTTATGCTATTCGGCGGTTAATAGCCGAATTGCCAAAAGTCAACACCGCGAGACACTGATGACATATCGTACCGCGGAATATCGTATCTTCCGGTGTGAGTTTTGTGTGCGGGTTTTTTAACAGTAGCAGAAAATTCTGGAGCATATCATTTTCAGTCAAGAGAGAAGAAGAAGAAGAAGAAGAAAGTTACAGAGAAATAGGGAATTAATTGCAATTCCTGCTGATAGTTGCCAGCTTGATATGGTGGCGAAAATAATGATTGATATATAATTACCGTAGTGATTGGTGTTAATTTGTTTCTATTGTTAATGTTGATATTTGATTAGAAATTAGGAACTCACTAAATATTCTAATAATCATTCATCACCCTTCGCATAATTTTCTATGCATAAATATTTCAAAGACAGGATTTATCTCGAGAATCTCGAAGACAATTATAGCAATATTTCAATAAAATTTAGAAAAAAAAAAAGAAAAAGGAGTGAAAAATAGCATGATGCTATCTATTCCTTCCTAATTAATACATTTTCATCGCGTCTAGACTGTATCTCAACGAATGATTCTGAAAGTTAGAAGTAGTACTGAAATAGGCTATATTTTATTTCATCTCCTTCTAGCACTTGCAATGGTGGGTTTATCAATCGCAATTCATTATTGATATTCAGTAGAATTATTATTATTTTCTTAGATTGTCAACAATCGCTTGATAACGATCAAAAAGCAATTAATGCTGGTCGTATTAACTGGTCTTTCTTTGATAAAAATTTTCATTTATCTTCCTTTGTCTGTGTGCAATCTTCCTATCATTAATTACGTCTTTATCAGTAATCACTCTTACATTTCTCATTAACTTCATCGGAATTGCATTCGTAATGGAGATGTTTCTAGAGCATTTAAAAAATAGGGATTATTTCGTGTTTATCTTCAATCATATCTTTGGTGCAAAAGTAAACAGATAACATCATGAAGCGATATTAGATACGCTTATATTTGTTTGTTTAATCTTTTGTTACAATCTATTATTCCTTTTAGATGAAATGCAATTGCAAAAGTCATGCCAGATATGTTGTGATATTTCTAGCCGATTCGAAGCAAGAGATTAACCATGCTCTTTATCATAAGCTATCTTTTATATCATCCAATGAATCACAGATACCTGCATCTAACTGATAAAGCTCGAACTTTGAATGAAAAGTTAGTCCAACTTTATGATATCACTTGCTGGACAACATTTCAATTTTGCCCTTGTTTTCTTCTTAAAATTTAGAGAACTGAATCATTAAGAATGACAAAAAATCTTTTTTGTTGTAAGAGACTATCTTTTAGCGACACATCCAATATTCGACTTTTAAACATCAACAACTCTTAATTTTCACCACTACCACCAACTTCAAATCTATAAAATTGAAATTCCACTCACTCACTCTACAGTTGTCCGCTCTGATAATGATCGAAAATAATCAATGATATTCAATTGATCAACGAAATTGATGCTAAATCGTATAGTTTTTAATGATAATTTTAATGACGGATATTTCCTTATTGTGATTTATAACTATAACAATAATACACAAGTTGGTAAATCATATTTACGTTAAAATTACTATATAGATATGTCTAACAGGAATGCTATAAAATAACGATCGCCGAAAAAGTCGCTCGCAAAAACAATCATTCTGTTAAACTAATTAATGCCATAATATGCAAGTTCAAGTAAATCCACATCATACTAATTAAAAGTTCCAAATTAAAATTCTTTTTGCTTAGTAATCTTCCTTTTGTTAGAAATCACATTTGTATTGTAAAATTCATGGTATGAATTTTGAAGGAGCAATTCCTTACAAAATTATACATGACAAAATTTGACGGTATCGTATACAATCATTGCCGGAAACAATTCTAAATCATATTGCTCTGTATCATTTCAAAATCACCGATTGTGTGTGCATGCTATATCGAAATTTGACAAATAATCAATGATAGCATTATTCTAGCAGAATTTCTCTTAATAGTAAAGCGATATCGTTAAATCGTTAAATGATGTTTGAGATGACATTCAAATTGACATATACATTTGCCTTGAAATATCCCACATAAAAACATCAAATAATTTACATATACATAAATATAGCAACTTTCCAAAAGACTAAAACAGACTCTTGATATTTGAGATATTTTCAACAAAGTGCTCAGATATGTACATTCAGTGAGATTTGTTGTGCCATTTTCGGTAACCGTACGTAATACTAAAGTATTTTGATTTTCATGATTATACTAATTTCTTTTTGTTTAAAAAAAAAAAAAAAAAAAAAGTAAATTTGATATTACCAAAGGTAACAGGGGAAACTAATAAAACTGAAAACTGAAAGTGCTTCTTCGATATGGTTCATCGGATGTATTGTGATCTAATTTATGAAAAAAGGAAATAAATATGTAATGTCAAAATTTTGCAAGAAAAGTTTCCGTCAGCCAAAAACACTACCATGAAGAATGTGAAACAACCATGGAATACAATTTTCATGCGTCAACAATGGAGAATGTAGGATGAAAACAATGAAATAAAGAATATTCAGATACATTTCTAAATCTACAGGAATGTGTATTTTGTAATCGGAATTGTAAGGAAGCACCAGTAGAAGATGACAGTCTAAAAATGCTAATATCGAACAATCAATGTATATTAACAGAAGTTACCTCAAAGAAACAACCCCGAATAACAAAAGAAAATTGAAAAAAAGAGCTCATAGCTATAGGCGATATTAAAATATGTCATTTGTGATCAATCATGCTTCATCATATTAGCTTTTATTTAACTTACTCCATTAAATCAAAATGCACTCATATTTCACTTGCTTTAACAATACTCCGATGTATATTCCCCGCGAGATAATTTGAACTCAGTGTGAGCATCAAAATCATCTAAGAACGAATTTAATCTTTGAAAGGTGACGTATGTTATCACTCCGTCATTTGCTATAGCTACATTGTAAGTCAATTATACTAATTGATCCTAGTCAGTTGTACGCTACGTGAAACATTGCTACAATTGATAAATATAATATTCAAACAGCTGTGGCGTTTTTCTTTCTTCCATTCGCTTTGTCCTTGTAATAATTCGTCAAAGAATTCATTCGATGATCTGTAGGCGCTGCATTCCTGACACCAAACATCCCATTTCGTATAGCAACTGGATAAGAAGGTGGTGGAGGGCGTAAATTTGACGAGGATCCGGTAATTTGAACTATACGCGGTGACGTCACATTGTGTTCTGGACTGTTACATTGCTGTAACGGTGAACGTTGCTGGTAGCGACGAATATCAGCTGATAAAAGCGGTTTGCTAGAAATAAAAATACTCCGTGGAAATATTTCAATAAATTATAAACTTGGTAATGAAGGGGTTTGAGAGGCAGCACAGTCATGCTTTCTCTATATTTAAAGAATTTGAAAAAAAAAAATACTTTTTGCTAAAAGAAAATATACCTCTTTTCTACACTAGAATGACCAGAAACTGGAAAAGTAGTAGTGAAGCGGGAAGTGCTCAACGGTGAATGATGAGTAACTGGCTGTCCGATACAAGTTTCACGAACCATATCGCTGGCTGCCAATTGTGCTGATCTGAGTTGATGATATCCAATGGAACTACAAGATGACTGCCTAAAAAAACGAAAAAAACATTAATAGACTTTTTTTTTTGTTCCTGAAGATGAGACATAAAAGATAGAAATACTACTAATGTTAATGATTTTCAGCTTATTGACATGGATTCTAAATCTCTGATGGTCTGTAGATAGCATCTTTGCAAATTTATATTAAACTCTTACAATTCTGTTTTCTGATGTTAATTTAGTGGCGCTGAATTTCAAAGAAGAAACCTTTCTTTCATTGCTCGCCTATCCAAACTTGCTGTTTTAAAACCATCATTATAAGACCGCGATGTTGGAAGTACTGCGTAACGCAGTGGTGTTTTTCCATCGGTCGACAATAAACTAGCAATGGGTGGACTATTACAACAGCTACTAGTAGTTTGTTGATATGTCTCTAGCGATGAATTCACCAATTTCGGTCCAATACATGAAGAAGATGGAATTTCATCATTTTGTTGCTGCTGATGAACTAACAATTGTTGACCCGTATCATTATTTCCTGTTCCGGCTCCTATTATACAAATACCTCCGTTACTTTCCTGCAATTTCATTTGCATTCTTTCATAAAATATAACAGACACCTAATAAAGATTTCAACAAAAATTTCAAGATCTTTGAGAAAGTTTTCTAACTATTAAAAACCTGTCCGAAACGGTATTTCCAGGAAGATTGTTTCAAGGCGGTTCCATAATCAGCAATGTTTCTTGAAGATCCACTAGACGCGATAGCAGCATAATTAATTCGATGTTCATACTTATCGTTACTCTTAGTCGTAACTGATCCTTGTTCCGGCAAATCGTGATCCGAGAATGCGCGCTGCACTCGATCTTTGCAATTAGTGTAGTCCTGCATATGATTATTGAAGAGGAATCCAAAAAATGCGATCAAAAAAGTTCTGAAAAACTACTACTGCACAAATTTTGTAACTTTATGGATAATCTGTGTGAAATACATGAGAAATCTCAATCTCAAGTTTATTTTATCACACACGAAGATAACTAGTATTATTTTATACCAGGAAATTATAAATAACTTACATTCAGTGTAGGGAAATTCATTTCTCTGTAAGAACTTTTGTAAGAGACACACGACTTATAACCAACATTTTCATACCTGAAACAATAAATCACAACCATCCATTTAATGATATATTACAATTCAGCCTACAGATAATTCAACATTGCACAGTTTACAAAGTATTAAATGTTTTCCAACAGAAATAAGATATTTGTCTAGATATATTAATGATATATCAGCTAACAATCTTGATGTTAGAAGTAGAAAAATATTTACTTACATTGGACTGCAAATACCAAAAGCCATATCACCCCAGCAGTTTAATTTTATATTCTAGTGAAATAATAACGAAAAATTTCACGATTTTTTAGGAATTTAATTATTCTTCCTTGTGATTGACTTACACGGGTAAATGATGATTTTCAGCACTATGATTCTTTAGTTTCTCCCAAGATATTTCACGTTCACGAAGAGCATAACAGCTATGAGGAGGAAGTGGAGGTGCTGTACACTTTGAAGTTCTGCAATCAAAAGATGGATTCCCAAGTGATATGCCACATTCAGTTACAGTCGGAAGGAAAGCATTATTGTTAGTAAGATGATAAGCAGAATGAATGCTGGAACAGGTTGATGTTGATGGATATCGTTGGACACATTCCCTAAAGATGTCATGTATCTAGCAAATAAAATCCCTGAATCCCAAGTTTTTCAATTTAAATTCCAAATTCCAGAAATTCATCTAGGAATTCTCTTCTTAAGCTTTCTGTCTTTTAAATTTTTTAAGTTTAATTATACTAGAGTTCAATCAAAGTCATAATAAAATTTAAGCGACACAGAAAACTGAATAAGTAAGGATTTTACGTGGATGCTCTTCTCTTCCCATCCTCAACTTCGTCATCGTCATCATCATCATCATCATCATCTGCTTCATTTCGATCACCGTTCGCGGAGTTAAGTAAATCCGGAAACGAGCCTCGTGGTGTAGCTGGACAAGACTTTGTGATTAATGAATTTGAATCATTTCGAGTATCTAATGATGTCGATTCGATCTGATAATCTGAACAGTTTCGCCAGGGCCCTAGAAAAAAAATTAATCTTACAGGCAACAAATCAAAACAGATGATGATAAATGTAATAATATTTAAACGTGACATAAATGATAATCATATGTTTGTGAGCAATGTGTAAGCAAAATCATTTGTACGGAAAATTAACCTTTATTTCCAGAAGTATTACGGAGAGAAGTGCTAACATCAGGTTTGCTAGCCGAAAGTCGGAGTTGAGTAAGACCAAACTCGAGTCCCCGTAATTTTTGAGTAGCCGCTATCAAATCTTTTTGACGCTTTTTTCTCACCGATTTATTCGTTGTTTTATCTTTAGCTAGGCGTTCTGCTGCAGCAACGATTTTCCTGTGTAACTCGACATCCGCTTCCAACATAGAAATCCTATCATTCTAAAGCTAGCATTATGGAAATTTACGAGGAAATGTGTTCAAGAATTGGACATTTCTACAAAGATGAAATACTATTTGAACTTCAACATTATAACAAAATTTGAAAAATTGAAAGATATAAAAAACTAACACTATCTACTGGTCTCTTAAAAACTTCTTCGCTAAGCGAGAAAGCTGTTCCAACACGTCGTTTCACTTTCGGCTCCTCTTCCCCTGGCATTAGTGTTTTATAAATCTTTTTGGTAATTCACCCGTGATTTCCTATACAAAAATGGCAATTAATAAAGTGCAGCAATGAAATATTTGTTGTATCAGCTTAATCTAAAAATTTACCGCTTCTTTGATGCATACTTCTCGTAATTCATCAAGTTTCGCCAAAAGTTTTTCTTCGAGTTCATTTTTTCTTCTTTTCAACTCTCTGTACAATTCAACTTCTTTTTGCTTTTCTTCTTGAGTTTTTTCTATAAATAATAATTGAAATAAATTAATTATAAAACATAACACGAAAATGGAAGTTCTCACATCACAGTACCTTGATTTTGGACATTGTTCAACGATGAAAGTGAAACAAGAGAACCATCGGATACTTTTGCTGATGGCATACCACTGGATGAAAGTGAACTGTAATATAAGTAATGCTTTAATAATAATACTTCTGACAAACGAAGAACTATTATTAGCTAAGAAATTCCAATATTAATTTCAAATCAGAAAAAAAAAAGAGATAGAAATATATTAAAATTAGCACAGAGCATTACGATGCAAAACAAACAATGGGTAAGACAATCCCAAACAAAAAATTAATGACAAAGGTTACAATTATTAATTCTATAAGCACCAGTGAAATCACCTAAATCCGTTAACCATAGCATGAAAATGTTATATAAATGCGTTAAAATATCAAGGCGAAGTTTATTAGTCTAGTGAATTATATATTAAGCTATATTAATTAGTTTTAATTGAATTATCTATTCATTATGTGGTTCATTTGTTCTGAAGCCTTCTGTCATAATTTAATTGTTGACAACTTTGGAACTTTATTTCAAATTAGGCACTGATGGCAGGCCTACAAAAAGAATGGTAGAACATCGTACAACCAAATATTTGGTGGGAACTGTATAGAACACCAGAAGAGAGAAAATGAAAAGATATGAAGAGAATGAAAATTATTTTTTAGAAAATCATAAACTACTAGTTAACTGTAATTAACCGAATGGTCGAACAAAAGCATATTTGTTGAAGAATCTGCAATGCTAGAGGGATGTGTCGCGAATGGTAGTATGCTTTTATTTTATTCACTGATTCTAAATATTTTCGCCACATCACACAAACTAACTCTGACTAAGCTTCCAATATCTGACTCGAATTCGTCATGATTTTATTTCTACAGCTGCTTTTAATTTCACCAATAAGTTCCTTGATTTACGAGGGTTTATGATATATGAATTTATAAAATTAAGAAGAATAAACGGATGGTTCTGTTCCGAAAATAGTTTCGATCTCACATGCTTTATCATTACGGACAGTTCGACAGTGCATCAGTTAAATTCTAACGTTGAAATCCAATCATTTTTTGTTCATTCGAGAATATGTCAGTCAAAAGCTAGGGAGGAGAAGCAACCAAGAAATGAAGAAAAAAAAAGTGGAAAACTCTTGAATGGTATACAGATTGGCAAAAAAAGACAAAACAAAAAAAAACCTGATAGCACGGATACAACTATAAAAAATGACCACTTAATTTGTACTAATTTTACAAGTGGTAATTTTAAAAATATACAATTATTTCCGTGAATTGATGATAATTTATGAGCATTATAGAATAAGCTTACTTTAAAGAGGGCAGCGATGATGCAACAGAAGAATGGCTTATTAGGCGACAAAGCTTCTCACCCAATTGCTTCAATTCAATTCCTGGATCATTCGACACAATCCTCTGAAAGTAACAAATGGTTATTTATCCAACCAAATTATGTCCTAGAATTATGCCATCGATCCTTAAACGTCATATCATAACTGCAATATCCTTTCTTTTGCTTTCCTTTCATTTTTTCCCGATTGATAGATGATTCAAAATGCATTTGTTGATATATCTGCGATTGTAAATTCATTATCAGGAAATATCCAATAAAATTTCTTGATATGCAAGATATTTTGATTAAAAAAACAAAATTAGTTTCATCTCGAATTACTATCTTTTTCTTGATAAAAAAATATATCACTAATTTATTTACAATAGTATTGAGTGAAGTAAATATTTATGATTCATTATTTTCGACAAACGATGCAACCTTTTTCCCTGACTCATATCTTTTACTATATACGAAAACTGTTAACAATTACTTGTCAATTAACGCCAAACTATTTCCCATGCTAAAACTAATATAACCATTTTACTGAAGAACATTTTCAACTGAAAAGGAAATTAAAGTACTTAAAATAGAAGAGATACATAATTAATGAGTATTTCCGGTTTCCGCTCTCTCTTTCTTTATCAAGTCCCTTTCACTCCGATAAAGATTGCTGACAATTTACCGATCTTATCTTGTATCGAAATAAATTCGTAGTAAAGTTCAACTGGCATGAAAGTGAACTTAGACAATTCACAACAACCAATGCTAAAGAAAATATAGAAGTGTAGATAGATGTTCTGAAAAAAAGACAATAAATGAAATTTTCACACAGACAACTGCTCTTTTTTTTTGTGACACATTTCATTCAAACATTTACCCTTTCCTTTCACTATTTAATGCAAAAACTCGAATTTCATCTTTCAAAAAAAAAAGCTAACTTTTACTGGCATTCTCATTTATATATCCAAGAAAAAAAGCAATCTACTACTTACAGCATATTTTCACAATAATCGAAAAAATATTGATGACAAAGCCGCATAATCCAAGTGGTCAATATGATCAGATATTTCATTATAGCAACCTGATTGATTGCATCATATCTTATACAAATGATGATGACACCAATTAATAACAGGTTTATCATTTCCAATTTCAATATTATGAGATAAACTGTAACTAACATAACATGCACTAAATGTTTCAATACTACAATGATAGACGAATAGTTGCGTTATTCATCGATGATAATGATACATAAATTTGTTTGCGTGTTGCATATGTGTGTGTGTGTGTGTGTGTGTGTGTATGTGGTATGTGCATGTATGTATATATGTATATGCATTACAAATCTATGTGTATTATTTGGAGCAGTGTTAGAATGACGATGAATAGTAAACTTTCGATTGAATAAACATCATTCGTTGCATCGTGCAGTAAATCGTACAGTATAGTATTTATTAGTGATCGTTCATATCAACTACTGTTTCCAAGCGATTGATGTGATCGTTTATGTGATTTCCTGTTTTAAATAGACCGATGATAATTTGTGTGCGCTATTTCATTTACTATTAAGATATTTGTATATTGAGATTGTTTGTTAACCAATCAAATATACTCCATATATTTCTGCTAAGTTATATTTACCAATTATTGAATGCTTCTATATGCAAAATGCTGTATGTTCTTGATGCGTTTTGAATAATAACTGTAAATGTTGCAAGATGAGATATTAATAATTCTTGAAAATATTATTCAAATGCTTATCTATCATTGATCAGATAATTACTGAGAATCAGAAATGCAAGAAGCATTATTTCTTGCAAATCATATCAATCAGATCAGTAAAATAATCCAGTAGAAATATGATGCACGCAATATATTATTATTGAAATTAATTAGCATAGGTAGCATTCACATTTGTCTCCAACAAAAGTATTCTATTATATTAGCTATTAACGTACAGTTTTTATCGTCGCAACATGTAGAGAACCATCTTTCCGTCCTATCAAAATTAGTTAGAATTTAACAAAGATTGTGGAAAATATTATTTCAAAAAATGTCAAATAAAATATTTCTATAACCAAGAGTATCGTCTATTGATGCAAGATAAAAGATTTCATGTGATCCTACCGACGTTATATGCCATTTTATTCAAGACAGAAACTTTACTGATTTTGCTTAGTATAAAGAAGTAGATGAATGCAACAGGTTATGCATATCTGAATTGATGAATGCATTATTCATAATACATTTATGATTTCAATTCTTGCGTGAATTTGCGATGTTTCTTCTCGAATTATATATTATCATGTTGAAATGTTACAAATTATCAGTTAGTTACATTAGTTACTATCTGAAACGATTGTTCCACCTACCTTACTTATCAATATTATCTTGTATATACATGATTCAAGAAGCAGCAACCATCAAGCAAATTAAAAGCTGAATTCATGATGTGAGTTAATTTGAGAAAAGTATGAGAAAAGCAATAATAATTCTGAGCAAATACAAAAAATGAAACTTCGTATCCTCCCTGAACAATTTTTTTAATTTTACTGAATTCTTAGTGAGATGATTAACTAAAACAATCTATAAGTCTTAACCAACTAACTGGAGATTATTTCATTTGAGAGCTTTAAATGAGTAGGGATATGGCAAAGAGTGCAAGGATTTGATTATTTTGTTAATAAATATTCAAACAATAGCGAAGTGATGGACAAATATAATATAAACAAATGTATAAATATGAATAAACCATGCTCATTGGTTGAAATATTATCCATTTTATTCCAATATTACTGTAACTGTATAAATATTACTGGAGAAAGAACACTTAATTTTTATTATTTTATGGCAAAAATTAAATCACTTTTTTTTTACTTTTTAATGTTTTATGAGTGGGAAGCATAAATAAAGTGAGAAAAAGATAAAAGGATATCCTTTTATTTGTAGCATTTTTAGAAAAGGATGCTCATATATATGCTCTATTCAAACAATACATCGAAAGACATCTTTTCACAATAAAAACTCCGGGTAATGGAACTATTAGACAAATAATGATGTTTGACACATTTATCCCACTTTAAGGTTTTGAAATTCATTGCTAAACGGTAGCAAAAACAAAGATCACTACTTTTTGTACATAATGGAAGATGGAGGAATAATCAACAGATCCATTATTCTAATTATTTTTTAATGAATAATGAGTGAAAAGTTGCACTTACCTTGGCACTAGCACATGTCCGCTGATCCAAATAAAACTGATGAAGTGAAACTGCTGTTGACCAAATTGTTTTGCACAAAAAATTACTGTCACAATAGAAAGCATGCACTTGTACAGCTGAGGATGCTACTGACCGCCTGGATACAGACACTCTAAAAATAGTACAATAACACCTAGAAGTAAGCAAAATCAGTGATTTCAGTCAAATTAAAATGTAGACAATAGCGCATATTCCTTGATATTCAAAAAAAAGTAGAATTATTTTGGATTATTTTGGATTATAACTCTATTGGAAAAAAAAATACATTTCTCAAAATATATTAAGCAAGGATTTACTTTCGTTTGTTAAAATGAAACTTACTGTGTCGTCGGATCTTTTACAGCTTTTGCGAGCTCATCATCTGAATCCAAACAACCCGTACTATCCAAAATACTATTTGCATTGCCAGATGATTGGACAACTCTGAAAAACTGCTAAATCGACAGGAAAAATATTCGTTATTTTAGGGAAAGGACTCTATGACACTAGTTGAGACGAATGGGAAAAATAGAGTATCTAAGAATCAACGGAAATATTTCTAAACTTCTAGGAGTAGTCACAGTAACATTAGTTTTTTGTTTTGATTGCTGCAAGTAGTAATCAATTTTCATTTGATATAGTTTTTTACATCAAACAGTTGGCATTTGAAACTGGTTTCTTTGAAAACTAATAAACTATGATAACATCATGACACAACTTTATAAATAATTTAAAACGGATAGGAAGTAAAATAACATATTTTTAATAGAAACTAGCCGTGTATTCCGTACTTCGATCGAGAATTTCCGATCCCGATAATAGAGGTTGTCTAATAAGGACCAATTGAAAATCTAAAACAGGATCAGCAAAAGAGTAATTTTTAAAGCCAGAAAGCATCTACTTATCTGACATAATGATTTTCATTGTATAATATATGTCGTCATGTTACAAATTAAAAATACATTATATTAATATAATTATGTTAACAACTATGTATAATTGTTAATTGCATGAAGTTCTGACAATGTAAAATGTGAAAAATATGAGATAAAATACAGGAAATTTTACTGGGAATGAATCTCATTCAACAGTTAAGAAGAATTAAAAATTAGTGATGAATAATTTTACAACAGTAGAAAAGAGTGAAGAAAAAGTCCGACTATGAAATGGTGATAAGCAAAGAACCTTCTTCGGTTTGGAGATATCAGATGGATCATACTGAAATATTCCCTTGTTGCTAATGCCAACAGTCCATGGTTGGCCAGCTTTATCGCGCACTTGATAAAAATGACATCCATGAGTTGAAGACCTTTCTGCGGTTTGTAAAAAACTAGAAATAGCACTGGTTATTCATCATGTATTGGTATCAAACTCAATTTGCGATTTACTGTGCTTAATTGAAATGTAAAGTTAGTAAACAAAAAAAAAAAAAAAATTGGAAAAATGATTACTTTAAAATTGCAACTCCTTTGGGTACGCCGTTGAGATCCTTGTACAGTTCAATCACATTTCTTTCAATATCCTCTAATGACACATCGTATGTGTGCAGCACTCCATTTGGAATTGGTATAAGCTCTGCCAGTGCATATCGAGCTTTTTCATCACTAAAAATCGATTAAGCTTTCGTAAACTCTAATTTTAATTCGAAAGTTATTTCAAACAAAAATCTAGAAATAAATAATGCTCGCCGTCACTGCCAAAATTGACCTTTGTATCATCCATTTCAGAAAAGCATGAATTGAAGAAATTAAATGTATTGCAGAGCATAAAAACGCTGTAAAGTATTAAATAATCTATATCCAAGAAGCAACATCCTGATAGAACGATATTCTTAAAAAAAAATCACACTGTCAGCTAAGATAAGATACTCAAACACCACCTTACATAATTGCCGCAATATATTTGTAGAAAATTGGATGCAATTTTATAATATTCCAAATCCGTGAATTCTAGCAAACCCTGAAAATACTCTGTGTAAATAATCTCAAAACAATCATAAATTGTTAATAAAGCTATAGTGGAGAAATGACGAACATAAATGTTGATCTGTTTTTAACAACTCCAGCTAATCTAATATTCAAATACAACACTCTGATTAATATCGAAATATAACAACAATAACATGAAGATGAAATTACTTTAACTAATCGTTTCGCTGTTTCCAAGAAATACAGCTCAACAGCTGATGGATGACAGAAAGTGAGTACTGAATCAACGAAGAATCTAAAACGGAATAAAAGCAAAGATGAAAAAAAAATAATGATAAATTTTAATGATAAAATTTATTATTACATCTAAAGAATGACCAACGAAAAATAACTATTGAAATTCGACTCCTCTTACTTTAGCTATTTATTCCCAAAAATTTTAATTTAATTTTAAATGTGATTTCTTAATTTCAAAACTCTTACTTTATGCTATGGTGTAACTCCAGAACCGCTTGTAACTGATGAGATTTTCGTGGAATGTCACACTCCAAGACCCGTCTATCTGAGGGCAACCAGTGATACTGTTCACTGAAAATAGATGTATTCAATCTATTTTACTGAAAGCATAGAGACATATTTTTTCAAAAATTTTCCAGTTTACTAGTTAAAAATTCGATTTTCCGCACAGATCTATTATCTTCTCTTGCCAATTTCGATTTTTATAGCAGCTATATTTAATCAGTAACAATAAAGTTATCTGATTATTTGCCTCCCTATTTTCCACATAATTATTTTCCTTTTTTCATTACCCGTTTGCTCAGTAAAGTGCAAACTAATCACTCAGCAAAATGATCTCATTACGAGTCAATATCATAAATCATTCTTGCAAAAGGATATTCCCGGAAATATGGTTCAGGTATAAATTTTCTTATCAATCGAAAGGACAGTCCAAATTGATTGACATGCAACAGTCCTTTTTCGACCTGTACAAGCAAAACTTCCTAAACACCTAAGCTAAACATTAATTGGGACATAAATCGCAATAAAATAACGGGTATGGCTTCCTGAAGGATGAGAAACAAAGTTAAAGAATAGTGGTGATCAAAATATGCCAATCCGAAGAACTTGACTGAGATAAAAGTAAAACTTACAGTTGGTCTACATAAGCTAATCCAAAATATTGTTTGTCAGCATCTTTCAAAGCCACATGACTGGCAATAATATTAAGTAATTCATGAACAGCTAGTCGTGGTTGAATGGTAAGCTCCAATTGTTGTCCATCCAACAAATGTATTATGGAACGTTTACCATCATGCATCTGCAAAAAAATTTATCATTCATCACTTCATTAACACTATCATTATCAGCAGAATTTACTATTTATCTTTCTTTATACATTATTTAGCAGTTAGTTACAATACGTACAGTTCAATTCGATTTATCAATTGTCATCCTTTCATATGTTCCGTTCATAAGTTTGCCGGAAAACTTGGGAAAATATATGAACGAATAATTTAGACAGTATATGAGTCATTTCGGGATATTTTTTTTAATACGATGAAATCAAAATTTAACCACTTCTCTTCTTCCAAAAAGATAATTATTAAAATATTCAAATCTACCGTATAATATATCAATCTCGACTTAATTCGAGAAAGTTCCACAAATTCTATTGTTCATTATTTCTACTAAACGATATCCTCCTTCCTTCCATTAAACGGCAATATAATGAGAATTGCCAGTATTACTTTTAATTATTTATCTAATGGTCAAGAAAGTATGACACAAAAGGGACACAATAAGCTGGACCGAAGTGCAATATGCGAAAAAAAAAAGAGGACGAAAAAAATGGGGACAGATCGATACCTAACTTTACAAGGACATAATAGTAAGAGATCATGAAAATGTGATGAGTGAGAGAGGCAGAGAAGGAGAGAAAGAAGAAGAATAAAAGAAATGGACAATGAGATAAATAATACTGCTGTCGTTGGACGATTATTGTAATGTTGACCTTTGTCCATTGTCCTCTTTCCTATTAATGTCTTTTCCTCTTTTCTTTTTCTCATACATCCTTTCTTCTTTCGAACTATTTCTTTCAGGAAACTTTCTCATCCTAATACTACTAATGACATACATTTCCTCCCTTTTTTCCTCATCTTTTTCCATGAATTTTTTTATTCTCTCTCGCCCTCTCTCTCTCTCTCTCGCTCTCGACCTCTTTCCCAAGATTCTTTGTTTATGAAGGAGGATGGAGCACTGTATTAGAAATGGCATTGAAATCAAAATCTAACACATATATTAGAATTGAATTTCATTTTCCACAATAATTCCAAACATGAAAATCAATCCAGGTTACGGATACAACTGTACAGTGATTCAGATGCAATAGCAAGTTTTCTCACTTGCATGCATTTCCCTGCAATCACTGTGCATGCAATCAACAAGTCGATTAATCTACATTGTAAAGAAAAATGCATATCATTCAGGAATAAATGAAATTTAGAAAATGTTTCAATTTTAATCTTTTAAAATTGCCAAGGAAATTAATTTATTAAATTATTATCCAGGTATAAATAATGGCCGATCAAGCGAAACATAAATTAGAAATTGGAAAAAGAAGCAGAAAGAAATGATAATTATCACAAAAAAATACTTCGCTGATAATGTGAAACGAAGAAAAGTATTGTTTAAAAAAATAGTTCAACGATATAGAAGTCAAGTTTTTGTTGTAAGAATATATGGTCCCGAATTATGTGTTTTTTTTTTTTATCAAATAAACAATATATACCGGTTAATTATCTGATGATAAAAATAGAGAGAAAGAATAAGAAAAATCAAAAATAGATGGCAAGATTTCGTATCGATGGAAATGATAAAAGTCGTCAAAACGATTTAAGAAAAATTTCTCTCTTTTTCGATTACTTCTACCTTAATTAACTTATTTTTTTCATTTTTCTTTCTCTCTCTCAAAATCATTTATTCTTTTGATATTTTCATTTTTCCTTAGCAACGAATCCAAATCATATTCATCCATTTTATTTTTTGATATTTTTTTTTTCTTTAGCGAATGATCAAAATAGTAAGGATGATCGGACTAGAGATTCTTTTCTTTATCAATTGCTATAATTATCAAATTTTAAACAGAAAATAATCAAACATTAATTTCTATATTCAAAATTTTCGCAATTAAAATCAAACTTTTGCGATATGAAATTATTAAATTCATAGATAGATACTATAAGTGATAATTTTCAATATAATTTGTAGATATGAAATCAATTAAAAATTTGTGAATGAAAATAATTTTAATGGATGCAAATATTGCAAACTATCGGACAATTAAAAATAAGGAAACGGAAGAGGGAGAGAGAGAGAGAAAGAGAGAGAGAAAATAATTGGTTGCTATTCGGATGAAATAAAATTATCGTAACGTGAATATTACAATTTCTCATGATCAATTGAAGAATCATTTTCAAACTTTGAACAGATATTGCAACATGAAATCAGCATTTGTTTCAATGATAATAATTGTCGAAAACTAGATTTTACTAATGGTAATATTCAAGAAAAAAAAACTCTTCCAAAATTAATTATTCTTAAATGAATGAAACAAATGGCTAATATTGGGTGATACATTTTTTATCAATTGAATACATTTTTTATCAATTGAATACATTTTTTATCAATTGAATCTTGAAGAATGAGATAAAAATGAAAGATTCACATATCTCATTTATGATTTTTCATTTTTTAATTAATTGAATTAATTAATTTGACTAATATTGAAAATATAGCACTTACCGAAAATCTCTGAAATCGACCCATAGATGATGATCATTGGCTGAATGCAAATTTGTACCAAAAAAAAAAAAAAAAAAAAAGTTACAAAAATTGTTTGTGTGGGAGAGAGAGAGAGAGAGAGGATGACGACGAATGATGGAAGATGAAGATGGAGACGAGGATAAATTAGTGCGCTACATTGAAGGTGCAAATCAAAAAGTTTTCGGGGTAATTGATTTTCGAAAAGGTTGCTGAAATGTCAGTCGTTGATGACAGCGATACAAAGAGATGATGGAAAGGAAGGAGTTGATAAAGAAGAAAAGAATGATGAAAAGATATGATAGATAGATAGATATTGGTGGCAGAGATGAAGCGATGGACAAAGATGAGGTGAGATTGTCATCAAACGTCGTTTTGTATCAATGATAATAGCTGATAATTTGGTAACAATTCAATATTATTTATTTCTTTCTACTAATTTGCAAAATGATTGCTGCAATTTAGCAACTTTTTCATTATCATCATCATCATCACCTTGCATATATACTCATGAATGCATGCATGCATTCATGCTTTGTTTTAAAATTATCTCTTTCACCATTCGTTTTTAACTTAGCCACTACATATATGCTTGCATTCGCAAAAAAAAATTATCACTTTGCTTATCACACTGCTTTTAACACATATTATAATCATTGCATTGTGACAAAATTGACTGCGATTTAATTTGTTTGAAGAAAAAAAAAACAAAAAAAAACAAAGCGACTAAGAAGTTGAACTTGAAGTATTTTATAGGAAAAAAAATGATATAAATTTTTGCAGAGATATTTCAATATGCAATAAATGTATCGCGAAATGTTTGCAAATCATTTGCATCAGAATCCTTTCTTCTATCTTCACTTCATTTGTAATTTATAGCTTCGATTGGAGGAGAAATGGTTTTATCATCGAGCAATGATATTAGCTGTTTGAGTAGTTTGTTCAAGAAGTTTAATTTTTGAAATTTAAATTTCTTATTGGTACAAAAATTATACCATAATTTGAGCTGATAATGGAAGATGGAAGAGAATAGCGATTGCAACAACTGCTATTGCTATTTGGCTTTGTGAAAGTTTTTTTCTCTTTTTTTTTTGTTTCGAGAGATTACGATTTTAATTTGGTGTTTAAATCCTTTGTTTAATTAAGATGAAATTGCATCGAAGTTAATTGATTAGCGACTTTTGCTTTTATCAATTTATCACTTGAATAAAGCTCACTAAAAATTCTCACAAGTCGTATTCATAAACCAAATGATGATTATGATGGATCGAGTTTGACTGCAAAAAATTTTAATCTTTCAATCTTTGCTGTAAAAGAGTAATTCATAGAAATGATCATAAAAATACAGCTATTGTGGCTCGAAAAGGCAAGAAAGTTGTAATGCAGAATATTTCCGATAATTACTTGCCAATTTTAGCATTTCTAGCAATTTTAAAACTTTAAAATTAATAAATGCAGAAACAACATTAATGCTACACAAGTTTTAAAATTTTATCATAAGACACTGAATTTAATTTATTTTTATTTCTAATCATTTTTATTATGAATATGAGAAGAAATGATTTAGCAAGAGCATTTTGCGATTTAACTGAAATTATACTATTTAATTTAAATTTTGTCTTCTAATTTTAATGAAGATACCATAAATATGAGAAATCATCATGAATATGAGAAAAATGATTTAATTATCATGAATATGAGAAAAATTATCATGAATATGATTATCATGAATATGAGAAAAATGATTTAATAAGAATAATTCAATTAAAATTTTGTCTTCTGATTTTAACGAAGATACGAAGAAGTAATGCAGTAATATCAAATTAAAATTCATTCCATAATTTTCCAATTTAAGTATTTGTTTATTTAATAACCAATTGATATTAAAAAGCATTAAAATATGAATAAGTTGTAGCAATCTATCTTCTCGAGATATTTGAAAAAGAAGCAAAAGGTGAAAATAAAAAATCAGTTTAATCAAGTATTTGAATGCCTATAACTTATAACATTTCTTCATGGATATATTCTCAGCAAAAATTTTCGCCACGATGATTACCTTCATTTTGCTCATTAACAAATCTCGCAGGTATAAATCTTCATGAGAATTGACGAAATCTCAATTTTGAATTTCTGAGGAAAATATAAACTTTTTTCAATTCGTTTTTCTTGCCTTTATTATTTCTAAGTGAGTTACTTCTTGATGTCGAGTTACAATTTTTATAGAAGAACAGATGTAAGTTAGGATGCTAGAAAATAGCAAACTTTTCATTTTAAAAATTGATTGGAATCTTATCCTATCGCATTAGAACATCACGGATCATGGAAAACTAGATACTTTATTCTGATTTTACAATTGAGCAGATACATTGGAAGATATCAGTGTTCTGTGATTGTTAACACATGTTAACATAGATCCGCTTTTTATCCTGATAAGCTCAAATCGCTATCAAGAATTTTTGCGGAATTAGTCTTTGATTTGTTCTGGTTGATAATAAATTTATAATTCATTAATTCCCCAAAATAGGTGATTTATTGCTCTTCCATCTGTTTTTCCAATGATAGAGGCATTTGTGCAACAACTTTTTCTTGCTCATTCTCACCAAGAAAAAATTCGAGAAAAATATTTTTGCTCACTTTCCTCTGTTCTTTTTATCAGAGTAAAAACTATCGCGACAAGATTGATAAAACGAAAAGTTCGAGGTTAAAGAAATTGTGTTTTATTAAAATTTCCATATTCGCAATTTAAGGTGCAACATTGCAATGCCAATATGTGATGGACTAAAATTTTTGATCGGCGAGGAAATTGGAAAATATTGAATGCAAATCATGCTATATATCAAAAAGTTGAGCTAGCATATCAGTAAAAGGAAAGAATTGTGAAAAATTAACGGGACCTGTTAGCAAAATCTTTGAAATAAATAAATATAAATTAATGAAATATTACTTAATTCTTATCAGAAATTATCAGAAATGTTTGATAACAGAAGTTTGAGGAAGTCGTAAAATGTGCGACTTCATTCAAATACAAATATCTTCCTTCATGTATCATCAAAGTTTTCCAAACTTTTAAAATTAAGAGTATCATCTTTTTCACTAAAATTAATTTTTCTTAATACATTATTCTTGTCATTAGTATGATAGTGATAAATGTTAATTCCACATTATAATCATCTGTTAACAATTATTCTTCATTTTTTTATAGATGTCGTAGGGATTGTCAGAATATTTAAATGACTTATTTAGTAGCCAATTTATTCTTTTAAATTTAGCATGAAGTAATATAAGTTCAAGTATCCATTGTTTCATCGCTTCATTCATTTCAGTGATTTTCGGCTTTGCCTGATCAAACCATTTCATTTGTAGTGAAAGATTCTGCCTTCAGCATTGTTACACTAATAAATCAATCCGGTTTATCTCAGGCCGAAGACTTTGAGGATTCTGAAGTTGCCAAAGATGATGAACACTGCGAAGATGATGACTATAGTGGGATATTGACGATAAATTTATTAAAGATTTGTACGATTCGGTTAGCTTCTCGAATTCATTAAAACTATGATGCTCTAAACTAACTTCTTGACTTAATATAAACTTTGCTATATAGCTACTCATTGCTATCTTCATTATCACCATCGCCATCGCTATCGCCATCTATCTACCATGTAATGTAATCCATGCTTTGCAATATTCATTTTTCAGACTTATTATCTACGTAGAAATAAATGAAATAAAAATTGAAAAAGATGTGTAAAAAAAAAGAATGGAAAAAAAAGAGAGGAATAAGAATTTACGATATCTTTCCTTTTTCTCCTAAACTTTCCCGAGTGCTATCTTCTTTAATCTCGAATAATCATCTTTGTTTACCTTTGCACTCCTAAATCTATCCCGCTGTGACTGAAGCGTATAGTGAGAAATTGCTTCGTCTAATACTGCAATATTTTACATCATCTGTTGTTGCATGATTATTTTTGCCTGATGAAAAAGGCGCAATGTTATTTAAAAGATGGCGGTAGATGTAAATGAACAGAGAATTTATTAATTAATTTGTACGAGAGAATTTCCTAAATAATGCTTAACAATAGTTGCTAATAAATATGGGTAATATTATTTAACCCGCGGGTAATTCTCCCGTACCACACGTAGATATACGAAAACGATAGAATCATTCGGTACAAGGAAAAAAACAATTCAATCTTGTCCAATAGATCGGCAAATATTCAACGAATGAAAATGGATCATACAATCAAATGTCCCGCCAAAAAGGGTTGGGACCATGCTATGATTTAGGCGGGATGCTTCTTGCAATCCTTCAAACTTTCCTCTTTCTCTTCTGCTTCCTCAGTTACATCTTTCAACTATCTTTCTGATCCTGTCCTTTGGTGAATGGTGACATTTGTCGTATTTTCATCACTTAACAGTCTTATCGATAATATCACACATCCATCCCTCATACTCCCTCAATCTATTCGATGCACATTTTCATACGGAAAAAAAAATTGACATCAATTTATGCCTTTCTTTCTTTTTCGGGAATGAAAATTTTAGATGTTGGGTAGAAATGAATATCTATCTAATCTTTATCGGCATTCATCTGTTAAATATCACTTCTCTTTGCTTACATTTATTATCAGTAATCAAACATAATTATTATAATCTCTCGAGATAGGTAACAAGCTAATGCATCACTATAATCTCTCGAGACAGGTAACAAGCTAATGCATCAACTGTTTTATTCTAACCATATTTGTTTCCTATCTTAAATTTGATTTCAATTAAGTTAGTAAATTTTTTTTCAAGATTTTAGTAGTATAAATCTTTTTCTTAATTCAAAACTTCAAATAATTTAGCTATAATATAAATGATATTAACACCTGTTATCAATCAAATTTGTAATGGATGATATATTTTAAAGCTTTCAAGGTTACTTGATTTGAGTAAGCTTTTTTAATTCAAAACATGACCCAAATACTAACTTATAACAAATATATCAAGCCTATCTCTTGGCATGCGAAACATTGTCTTTTCCCCAATATTCATGATATGCCAATGCTGCCATATGTTGATATCACTATGCTTATCAGTCGTCATTTGTAATGAAGTAGAACAAATGAGATTGATTTTCATTGGTACCTTTGCAATATATAGTTACCATGTTGATCGATCTCCATTGTTCTCGTTCACTTCATTCTTGCTGCTACATTGTCCGCTGATGCAATGGTCCACTAATCTAGTGGTCAAGTGGTTCAGTGATCCAATGATTTCATTACTAATCAGTTATCAGTCTACTGTATCAAATATCCCATTACTATTATTATATTCCTAAAAGTAAACGCTCAATGAATAGTTATTCATTTTGCTTTTAAGAATCGTATAATGAATGTCCCTTTGCAACATTTTGGTCATTAGCGTACAATTATCACTTCAAATATCTAACACTAAACTTGATTGTGATATGAAGATAAAGACAATTAATTTCTCCTGTCCTAGTCCTAGGATGTGGAATAATAATCAATCAGTAACGAAATATTATGGGATATGTTTGCGAAAATTTTCGCTTAAGTGGACAGTACCGCATGTTGTTGATTGACAAATAGCAGACACTAGTGATTGCTAATAATGCATGAACTTAAAGTGATATAGCTTGATGGTTGATATCCTGTCCCGAACTTCTTTCGAGAGCTTATCGCATGATATGTCGTATCATTCCGAGAGATTAGTTCACTTGATATCCACTCAATGAAGATATGAAGTGATTTTAGAAGTTCATAATAGAGTTCCTTCGTTTCAGGAACTACTTTAGGTCTTCCTTAATATTAAGCTTTTTATGCAATTCATATATCAACAGTTCTATCAGTTTTCGCTATTTTGTCAAACTTTCAACTTCTTCTAATGCTTTTATCGGCTTTCTTCATTTTAAAAAATGAGCAATGTTTTTCTTTTTTTTTTTTTTTTTTGAAATACTTAATGCTAAAAAAGCTTCTTCTTGTATTCATTTTCTCCCGAATTTGGAATTTCCAAATTACTCTAAAACTTCTCTCATCGTTTTGGTCCATTAGAACTTCGGTGTAATTAATTTAGATATCAAAAATATAAGGTATTTCTGAGAAATCCATTCCAGTAACAGTAGTTTGGAAAAATAATAAAAGACCAGGAAAATTCTCGATAAAAGCAATCGATAATCATCATCCTGTTAGGTCATAACGGCTACATAATCTTGATATATTTCTGATGTAGAAATACTTTTCATGAATTCCGTCTCTTCAATTATTCACTATTTTACCGAATCATTTTGCTTGTATCGAGTATTGCATAGTGAACCAATCAAAATGTCATGTTGTCGGTTGATGCTTGAAATATTTCAGCGGTTTGGAGTTTAGCAGATTTAATTTTTCTCTCTTTGGTAGTGAGACGTTTTTCCCTTAAAATTTGCTGGACTTCGTTCTAGGTCTCGATTATTGCTTTACATTGGTCCTTGAAGATATGGATAAAGCCAGTTCAATAATGGGAAATGGCTCCATTTTTGAGGTTGACTAAAGTTTTGAGCAATCGATATTTTCACTTCCTTGCGTTAGCTATCACGAAATTGTAACAACACTTCCTGGCAAATTCTATTATAAATAATGGTATTAGATTATTATGATAAAATTCTAAATTACCAACACAAAAACTTTCAAATTTTGAATAAATTTTCTTATTCGAGGGAAGAATCTTTGAATGAGTAGGAAACTGGGAACGAAAGAGTAAGACTACAGTTCTGCAGCTGAAAATGACTGTTCACTATTTCACAAACTTATAATAGCTGTGTAGAATCAGCCGAAGTTCATGATATATTTTGCAATTATTATCATTATCATTGTTTGGAAGTGGTCGCGAACTTCATAGTGCTATGACCATGATTAAGAATTGCAAGAATTTTGAAATGACATGTATTATAATAGATTGAGAAACCTCACAAAATGTGTATCATACATATATGTTAGTAATTGAATACTCTTGGCAATCAAATAAGGGAAAGTTTGTGGAAATATTGAAAGATAGTCATTTTCAGGATAATGGTGATAAGGCGGAAATCGACGTGTTTATGCGTACTTGATTTTTCATTTGTCTATTTTATAATACAATACTGTTTGTTTTTCTTTCCAGATGAGTAAGCAAACGTTGAAAATTTATTGCATCGGAATATTATGCTTGGTTAGTGGATAATCGACTTGAAACAGCAGTATGTTCAATAATTTCCGGGTTTTTTTCTTACTCTTTCTTACTATGCTGAATAAACTATGCTAGATCAGAGTCGTTTTTTTTCCCAAATTTCATTATAATATTTTAATAGTGCTAGAACTTTGCAATTAATTTGGGATGATCAAAAAATATTATTTGCTTGTATGTATCGGTATGGTATTTCTCAGACGTATTCCATTTACAGAGAAATAAATATGGGAAATAATTGTTCATGTATATCTTTTTTTTATAATTCATTCTTCACTACAGATACTATTAAAAAATTTTGTTCTCATTTTCCTGAATCATGTAACGAAATAACATATCACAAACTGATTGGTAATAACAATAATAGTTTTTTTTAGTTTCTTTGAGTTTCTGATTACTTCATTTTAATTTGTTTATAACTTTTGCAGCCAGTTTTAATTTCGGCAATCCATATTACCGAAATATTTATCGTTGGCTGCGTTACAAATCACCGCTTAAATTTCATAGTACGTGAACAATGAATGTCTGGTTGATACGTAAGTTTATAATTTAGGATATATACATTGAAATCTAAAATTTAAAACAATTTCTATATTTTTTAATATTATTTGCCTATATGTATCAGTATGCTATTTCTCAGACGTATTCCATGTACAGAAGAACAAATATGGAAAATAGTTGATGTATTTTGAATAAATGTATTTCAGACGTGGAAGTGGGTTTAGCCTGAAAACAGCATCCGTCATTGGTTTATTATTTGGTAGTTTTCATTTGTCGTTGATCCGTTCTTCGGATGAGTACCAGAAGTAATTTTTCATTTGTTTTATTTTAATTAGATAATGTGATCTGGACGAAGTAATATATATTACGCAGTTTGATTTTATTTTAAAACATGAATTGGCTTCAGCTCAGAAACATTTGCTTTTGAGGATATTTTTAGCCCTGATATTTTATACAGTAAAGAAAGCAGTACGAAGAGTGTCTATCAGTGTCCCGAAGCCGTGGGACAGTTTTCAGAAGTGCCTGGAAACAACAAGGATAGTTATGTAGCACGGGTTTTGAAAACAAGTTATTTTTTCTTCTTTATGAACTTATTGTATGCCTTCTGTAGACTATGTATTTAGATAAGCTTTTTTTCAATAGTGTTCACAGAAATTAGCTTTCCAGGCAGAATTTTTTGAATGCATATTGGAATTGTTTTTTTGCGAGAATCAAATAATTTAAGATTTTTTTCAGCATTGGAACGTTCACTGTTATCACTGATAAAGAGTGCTACGGCAAAAGTAAGACTTGCTTTGAGCAGTTATTATAGTGATTATGAATTATTACATGGACCAGATCACGCAGCAAGTTCAATTGTAAGTCTCTTCTTTTGAAATTAGCAGTTGCCATTTTTTCATTAGAAGAAAAATGTTTTCATTTTTTTAGGATTTTATTTCTGTTATGAAGTGATATTATTGTAGGAAGTTATTGTTGAACGAAGAGGAACGAAAACAAATATTGTCTTGGATGATCTGGTTAAAAATGCTGATGCACGGAGGGAAGTGAATAAAATCTTCAGGGTGAGTCAGTTTTCGCTTAATTTTTATAACTGTTGGATGAAGAAATCCATTATTGAACCAGAGAAGAATTACCTCGATATATAACCATCTAAAATTTTTTTTTTCGAAATTTTTTTTACTCGAAATCTCGAAATTTTCGTAAATTATAGTATGGAGGAAATAATATAGTCGTTGTAACTTATTTGATTAAGTGTTTGTATCTTTTTGTTGTTAATAGTTGTTAATGGAAAAGAGAAAGGTGAATAGAATGATAGACATTGTTTAATTAGCTGCTTTGTTTCACTGTTGTTCTGGGACAGAAGTTAGAAAACTAGAAAGTCTGGAGCTGGGACTTTTACATAGTTATGAAATAAGAAATGACTAATGTTAATAAAGGGACTTCTTTTTTCGCTATCTCTGATTCTCTTCTTTATCATCTCTCATTGTCATCTTTTTGTTCTTTTTTAGTTGGTTTCACTTTATTCTTTGGAAATACATCCACGGAATATTAGGCTTATGCAAAATATCTAGTATTCTTACGGACGATTCATTTAACTTTGATTAGATAGCTGAATATATCCATCTAAAAAAAAAAAAAAGTTCGTGTTCAAGGCCACTTTATACGGTCACTGTTTTAATCGGTGGCAGTTTATATTAAATTCACTGATTATTTTTAGGTAGTAAGTATTGGACGTGAAGAAAAGGAAATACAAGATCATCCATTGCTTACTATTGCAGAATCGACAGCGCATTATTTGATGAGACAAATGAATTACGTTGAAGTTTAGGAAAATCAAACTTTTTTTTGTTTTTTTCTTTTTTTTTTTTTTTGCAAGAAAAAGAGTTTCTTATCTATGTGTTATTCCTTTTCATTTCATCAGTTATTGTTCTCATGTATTATTGTTTTGGCTATATCATAGGTTACTGCATTGTAGATTGCTCCGTATTTCATCAATTTAATAATTTCATTAGTCTGTAAAGCAGTGCAACTCATGATTAAATTTCGAAAATACAGTGCTCTTTTTTTTTAAAAAATCGTTAAAGACGTCTAGCATCAAATTTCTTTATGCAAAATAATTAAAACAACCGTTTTTTCCTTTCGGATTTTTTTTTTCTTTTTTTTCATGCGAATTAAAGGCAGGAAGTGGTACCATTTCCATTTTTCTTCGTAAAATTTAGTTTTTGTATGTTTAAGATTTGATATTTCTGATGGTATTCCATATTTAATTCATTTAAGGCGATATTGAGAGAACTTGCAAAAATTAGTAGCAACTTGAATTTTAGTTAGCTGACGTGATATTATACCAAACTAATGTAGTAGATGCATAAGTCGGTGGCGGAGGCAACTATTTATCATAACTCCATAAGTTAGTTATGATGAAATTGCGACTTAAAAACATAAATTTTGATTTGAAAGTGAAGATTTATTTTCGGAGAGTAACAAGCAACAGAAATATTTTTAGAAGATTTGCTAGGAAAATCGTGTGGGACGATATGTTAATCAAAATTTGAAGCAACAATTTCAGAAGTTTTTCAACAAATTTGCTCAATTTTGAAAAAAACTTCCCTCATTCGGTATATGATTTCACATTCTCTTACACTGGTTAAATGGATTACGAAGTTTCCAAGGCAACGGAACGAATTCCATTATCGTCTTATAGAGTACGAAACAATCGACAAAATGTAAATCTCAATGGTTTCATAAATTGTATCGGTTTTATTGTCGCTATCTTATGTGGTTTCATTTTCGGAAAGTGAGTTCTCGTTTTTTTCCTTTTTTTATTAGTTTTGTTAAAGTTTGTATTGATAATATGAAGTTAGCTGTTTCAGATATATGCAAGAGTTGCATGAGACAAAACTTTGGTTCTCGCATATCAAGCAAGTTGAACAAGAAATATCATTGAGGACTGAAGCTGGTTTTTATTATTCCTATTATAAGTTTGCCGTTAATCCACAGAAATCACTTAATAACGTAGTTTATGCATTGATGCATGATAACAGGTAAACATAATGTTTCATTAGTTTATCTCCTTGATCTTGAATAACAAGTAAAAAGAATTGTAACTATTAAAATTTAGATTTAAGACATTTGGGCAGATAGGTGATGATCATGATTAATTAGTTCATTTCAGTACTGAATTTCCTCGTCAAATTAACGTATTCCAACGGTTCAACATTTACCAAGAATTGATTCTTGCTATTTTATACAAAATCTTTGCATCTTTTCGATTGCTTCATGATTACTATTTACCGAAACCAATCCTATTTTATGTCTATTCATGTTTTACCTTTGCTGGATTCGGTGTTACAATGTTATTTCTTCTTGCATGGGCTCTAACCGGAAGGCATACCATTTTTTATCATTTGTTTTCTTTTTTTCCTGTTTTTGTAACTTTTATATGTTTATTGACGAAATTTTGGATAGCCAATTCTACCCAGCAAATTCAGGTGAAAAATTTTTAGTTGGCTATATGGATTGCTTGTTTTCTCGTGGATGCTCTCAAACATCGATGATAGCACTCGAATTTTCTTTACTGTTAATTTACGGGAAAATTTCGCACTGCCGTTTTTCTGGTTGCAAAATGTGTGTATTGTTAGCGTGCTGCGGCTGTCAGATGTTGCTTGCAAGAAATACTACTTCATCTTCTTCTTTTCCACTTTCTTATTTGCTCTGTTTTGGCAGTTTAATCAGGTAACGTCTCTATGTTTCATATATCTTTTTCATTTTTTTTTTTAATATTATTTTATGTTTCTTCTTTCTACTACTCAGCAATTCTGATAGCTTAATCAACATGCAGTGCATAACGCTGTTACAAAATCAAGTGGAGAGGGTCGTTATAGTTATTTTTGGTGTCTCTTCACCTGTCAGGATAGTACGAAGTAATCTTCTAGCGTACAAGTAATCTCAGTATTAATGCCGAAATGCAGAAAATGGTTTCTAAGACCACAGTAAGGTCTAGAAGATATGATGGAGGCCTTCGTGGTATGTTATACAAATTTTGAAGAAAATGATTTTAAAGAAAAAAGTGGAATTAAAATGATTTTAAAGAAAAAAAGTGGAATTAGAAGGAAAGAATCAAGTGAGGATTTATGTTTAAATACGTTGTTAGCTTAAAGTGCTGAGGTGAGGTAAAACCTCTTCATTATAATTATAAGTATAATGGAAGACCTCATTATAGACTGCACTGCAATGAATAATTGAGCGTTTTGACAGTTTGAAGAGATGAGCATATCTTTTTGGCTAGTATTTCAATAATTGCAGTTCATCTTGGTGCTGCAATCGATATCTCTGGTTGGAATGAGTTTGATTATACCCCAATTATCATCCACTGTTATTTCGTTTCTTTTACTGCAATCGCAAGCATTTTTTTTGGTTGTATTTGCGCAATTTGGCCAGCCAATGAATATTGCTTCCATTTGCACAGCTTTTAATTTAAGTTCCATTGTGATTCTACATTTGACAACTAAAGCAAAAAGGTTTGTGACAGATTATTTAATAGATATTACTCAATATGCCGACAGTCTGCTTATTACTTTTGCAAATTATTTTCTTTGTTTCCATTTATGATAAAATTATAGAGGTCGAATAAGTATGATGTTGCTGAAATCAATTTATATCGTCGCATTAACACTGTCGCTAAGTTGGTTCATTCGTTATCTTGTGGGTGTTGAAGCTGACACTCATATATGGACTTTTGTTAAGGCTAAAATTGGCTTAATTTCCAAGTATTTATATTTTCTTGTATCTAATAATCGATTATGTTTATTATAATACATATTTATGTTTGACAAGTAAATAAAATTTAATTGTAGATCTGAAGAAGTTAAGTATGAGGAAAGTAGAAAATGGTAATAAAGATGGCAATTAATCAAAGCTAAGTAGTCGGATAATTCGATAATATTGTTCATGAACCGAAAAAAATTATTGAAACATTGATAATTACGACGATGCTATGTTGACTTTTCATAAATCTTTCGTGATATCGCCAGATTATATCTTTTTTAGTAATGGCATCCTGATTTTTAGTTAGTTTTGAAAGATTTTGGCTGCAGACTTTTATATGGATTTATTAGTTGCTGCCAGAAAAATGGAAATCCTTTATTGACTGTAAAATATATATTACCTTTTCTCTAATAACTAGAATAATTTGAAGAAATTGTAGCAGTACAATATTATCACCATTTTAGATTGATGTAATAGTAGAAGAACGTTTAATTTACAAATGAAACGGAGTAGGAAAAGAAAAATCTTAGAGAATCACAAAAACAAACGAAAAAACTTTACACTTTTTTCATTAACCGTGGTCATTTTGAGTAGTTAGCTATTTTTAGATCCTCTGTACCTTTCGAAACTGCCCTATATTTGTGTCATGGAGCTTTTGCTTATCTTGATAGTGACTTTTTTCGGCGAACATCACTGAATGGTTGCTTCCCGCTCTTCGTAATAACAATACTTATTGTTACTCTGATGACAGTGTATTCAGTTATAATTCAATTCTGCAATCGGAAATCTGGTACTGTTTTTATTGCTTTAAATATGGGAATGCTTTTGTTTATTGTGTGGTTTATATGTATATCTCAATTTGTAGTACCTCAATTTATCGATCGTTTTCGGCCTGAAACGATTTTTGTCGTCATCCAGTCAATATTATGTGGTATAATTGCTATTTTTACTCTTCGGATGAAATACCTTTGGTTTCCACAAATTTCCCTTGTTGCCTGCCTATTACCTGTAATGTAAGTAAGTCGTTATCTGCTACATTTCATAACGATGTTTTATTGCGCATATTATTTAGCGTTTATGTGAGGAAAAGTAATGCAATTTGTTTGAAAATAAATGCTAAAAAAAAAGTAACACTAAATAGTAAATGCAAAAGCTATAGGGTTATGCTATTGGGCGCAGAAAAATATGCGAATGAAGTTTGTATTTCTTCAGGATTTCGAAGTACTCGGGACGATTTATTGTTCAGACAGTGGTAATAGCTGCAGTCACAGCTATACTCTACAATCATTATGATATTTACAAAGAACAGATAGCAAATGAACAAGTATATTTCATAGTTTTTTTTTGGATTTTTCTTGCAATCATTCTTATTTTATGCAAATCTTTTTCCGAATGATTTATATTCAGAACTGAGCAGTGAGCGCGATGATCAAAAATTAGTACAATTCAGGAATTTTATGATCCGGATACTGTTGCATTGATGGAATGGATCAAGAAGTCAACGGAACCTTTAACTTCATGGTCAGGAAGTATGCAGTTGATGGCTGGAGTAAAAGCTTGCACGGGAAGATATTTGGCTAATCATCCACATTTTGAAGATAAATGGCTGCGTGATCGGACATTACAACTTTATCAAGTTAGACACTATATCTGGTTGATAGAAAGTTCTACATGATTTTGCTATTTAAAATATTATCTGGTCAAGTTGAGAGTTTTTCCTGAATTATTTCTGGAAAAATAGTTGTGGAGACAAATAAATTGGTTCTTTGTTTAGATTTTAATTTCTGAATTGCTGAAAAATAATTGATTTATTACTTGTTTTTGCAGTAAAATTTCTCTTAGATGTATGGTCGAAAAACGGTTAGCGAAGTGCATGAAATTTTGATAGCTCATAAGGTTGATTACATCATATTAGAAGACAGTATTTGTCTGGCCGCCTCAACGGGATGCTCAACGAAAGATTTGGTGGATATTGCTAATGGTGATACGCCAGAATATGTCATGCCGAAAAGTGAGATTTGGCTACGCACTGATATAAGTATATATGAATTATGAAGCCACTGTTACACTACTTTAAAAACTTGAATGATTTTTCCATTAATCTGTAGAGATTTGGATGAAGAAAAATAAATCCTACAAAGCTGTTCAATCGTTGAATTCTATCATTGAGCAAGTTGATGATAAGCTGTATCATATGTTTTTTTTTTTTTTGTATAAGAGAATCATTGGCGTGATTTACAATTGACTTTCTATATCATTGAATATTTGCAGAAATGGATTCGAGGAAGTTGTCGGTTCGCTTCTGTGATCGAATACGCTTTGCTGATGATGAAACGAAACTTTATTTCAAATTAGTATTTGAAAATCCAACTTTTCGTGTTTATCAAGTACTCAGTAATAGCTAATTTTTAATCTATTAATTTCTTTTACCACTTGTATTTGTCCAATTTTGAAGATATGTAAATGTGCATTAAAAGAAGTAATTACATCTGCGATTGCAAATGAAAGTCTGAAGACTAGGAAGTTTTGTTTGCTCGAGTATACAGGAAAATCTCGAGAAAAGAATATGATATGTGCAATTTATAAAATTGCAAAAAAATAAAAAGTTCGTTTAAATGTTTTCTTGAAATCCGTTGACACACTGAATTCTTGGAAACATCGAAAAATTACAGGCGAAAAGAGATTAACTAGGAGGCATAAAAATAGAGAATCTTAATGTTTCTTCATTTTCGGATGAACAGCTGGTCATATAGAAAAGAAAGCATCACTAATTGATTATGGTAATAGGATATGATAATCAGATAAAGTAATGCTTAAACTGTCGTTATCGTTTGTATCAGTGAGTATCAGATAATCCAATGAAGTCTAGTCATGTCAGCTTATGCTTACGCAATTTAGAAATTGATTATTAGCGAGTAAATATTTTTTTAGGTTCACTGATTCAATAATTCTGTTGTTTGAATTAATGCCTTAATGTTATTGATTAGCGAATAATTGATGTTTTTTATAATTTATAGATTTATTCATCCCAAGAATTCTATCGATTTAATTTAATTTTGAAACTAGATGAAAATATTCTTTCCAGTGTTGTTCGATTTTACAGTATCGATTTTACAGTACCTAAGGCAAGACAATGAATGCTGATAACCGAGATTGTTGGTTAATTTCAAAATGAAATTTTTCCACCGCCTATGATTTGATGTTTGAGGCAATTTTTACAATTTATATATTTAAATTGATTTTAGCAAAATGTACAGACAAGTCATTAATTAAAGTTTTTGAATTTAAATTCATAACCTTTGCTAGCCATTAGTTTTTCACTTTTTTTTTTCTTTTCCTTCATATATGAATAAAATAAAAAAATATATACGATAGAGATGCTAGGTTATGATTGATGCATGTTTTATTATCAATCGAAAAATAAAGTTGGAGAAATGATTATTCAGAAATATTCTTCAAATTCTCTTCTCATTAAATTTTTGAATAGCAATGGAATGAAATTGTAATACTTATTGTTTTTGATTCGTAACAATTGGTAAAAAAATGTTCGAGTAATCATTTCAAAAATTCTGTGAAAAAAAACAAAAAATTAAAATATTAATTCGGTCCAAAAAGAATCTTTTTACTTATTTCAAATATTTAAACTAGCGCTAATGCTATTTCAGTTTTGTTGTTAACAAAATAATCCAGGCATTTCAAGATAAGTGATAAGTAAGGATTATCTGATATAAGTATACTTCATAAAATAACTCCGTTAATAGTAATCAAGTGATCATATGTCATTATTATCTAATCGAAAAGTTAACACATAGTTCGATTCGTTTTTCATAATGATTATATGTTTAGATGAAATGATGAAGTAATATACGGAATGGTATAAAATGATAAAGTAATATAAGAAATGATACCAATTAATTATCATGTAAGCATTTTGAGCATTCCACCATCTTATCATACTTTGAGCCTTTCATCAAAGAAGAAAAAATGAGCGGAACTGATTAGATAAAGCAAGCAATATAAGCTGCAAGGATTTTTTCCAAAATCATATAAAGGTAGATAGGTATTGATAAGCAGATTTGATGATAAAACTTGTGCTATCAAATTCTACGATTAGTTTTTTTTCAGGGATGAATAGACTTGATCAACAAAAATGAATTTTCTTCTCAAAAAGATTGAAGTTATGATAAATTTCTAAAATATCTTTCGATATCATAATTTCAGCAATTTCTTGAATTTCTTCCATATTATTATGAATTGAAAATAATTCTCTTTAGTTAATTTAATTGGAGCACTTTTTTTTTTTTTTTTTTTTTAATTTGATAATGAATATTTTTGTAATCAATAAGAAATAAAAAATCTAATCTTTTACGATAAAATTATATGTCTATCGAAAAAGCAGCAGAATATTTACATTATCAATTCGTTTAACTTGCTATCAATTAAAGAAATATTTAAATGATAAGATACGAATAGATAGATAGGTGTAAATTCAAATTTTGTTGCATCAGAAAAACAAAAAATGAAGTTAACAATAAAGAAAAAATGATATCAAGAGTTAATCAATTTATCAAATCTATTCATAGTATTTTCTCATAACATATTGTATCGTGTCGCTACTGCTGTTCATCATTTTATTCTTATCATGATGAATGGAATATGATGCAATAAATGCATTTGCAACCCCTGTTCCGTTGCAGTTAAGCAAACAATTGCGATATGCAACCATACATGCATGCATGATCTATTATCATTTGTTATTCCGATTATAGTAATTTCATTCATCATATACAAATTGTTGTCATAAATACGGATATTACCGATGTGGTTGTTGAATCGGATGGCATGTATAAAGCAGCATATAACAAACAGAAAACGATCAACAAAGACCTATAAACCTATTTTCATTTTGACATCTCAATATCGTCGAATTGTTAGATGGATGATGATAATGATGATTATGATAATGGTGATGGTGATGATAATGATGATTATGATAACCTGCTGCTGCTATTTTTTATCCCATTCTCTCCATTCACATTCGGCTTTACCTTTTAAGAATGCAATTTAAACTTACACATAATATTCTTCTCGAGAAGATATCTCGAGAAAAGTCTTATGCAATCACTCACTTTCTCGGATTATACTTAATGATTAAAAAATTGTTCAAATTGAAAATGTTTCGCAAAATATGCTAAAATAAATGAGAATGCAAGAAGAATTGAAGTTAATCTCGATAGCAGCAAATTCAAATTCATCGATTCATCTGAATGCTGTATAAAAGTTGAAAAGGATGAATGAATAGAAATTGGAAAACGAGTATATCCGAACGAAATTATCAGTGATAGGAAGAGTTCATTCATTTTAAAATGTTGAGATAAATTATCAATGATAAAAGTGATACTATAAACAGTACTCACTCCTCTTCGATAATAAGAGATATAATTTCTATCTTCGATTGGGAAAACTTTCAAAAAATTAGTATAAGGAGTATCGTTTTTAATTTCATGTTATTTTAATTTTCTTGCTAAATTTCTTCACATAAATGTTGCAAAAATGATAGTCTTCTTTACTGCACATTATATGATACAATTTGAACGAATTGATTTCTCACCTTCTCAATCAGATTTCCAGATCACATCTCGAAAGTACTCAATTTATTTCTAGGAAATGAAACTGAGTACCATTTCTTGAAGAAATAGTATGACCACTAGCACATGAAATATTGCCTACATGATAGCACTATATGTGATTTTACATTCACACAATTGTTTAAGCTTCTCCATAGCTGATGAATTATAAGGAATCAAAAAAATATTATGAGGACAGAAATTCATACTGATATTTAAAGAATTATATTCCGCAAACAACAAGAACATTAAAAACAGTGTGTAATAATAGACCAACACATATCAAAAATATACTACAAATATAGCTATCATTACCCATCATTGTTACTTTAAATCAGCAATTATTGCTCTTGTATTTATTGATTCCAATAAAAATCTTTCAAAAGTTTTGTTGAATTATTCAAATTGCAATTTGCAATAATAAGCTTACTGAATTCAATATCTTCGGAAAATATCATGAAATGCTCTTCTGCTCTAAAATTTAGATGCAAAAGAACGAACAGAAGAATAACAAAAGCAGCAGTAGGAAAAGCAAAGATATCGGATTATCATAGGGGTTGAACATCGAGGTAAGGATACATAGAAATACGGGGATAACACAACGGTAATGCTGGAAGTAGTCCATTAAGATAAGGATCAAATGGTGGATATGGATGAATAGGTGAGCTAACCAATGAAGAATTACTGGATGAAACTGATAATTTTGAACCAAAATCTAAGCATGACGTATTGTCGGAAAATGTCAAGGAAGAGGAAGAAGATGCAAATGATGACAAAGTACCATAATCATTATCATCAACTGCTGAGATGGTACTTGCACTTTCAGAACGAGATTCTTGTGTTAGTGTTTTTTCAGGATGCAGTCCTTCCAGCATGATCTGTAAAGCTGAATGACGTTTTTCTAACTGTTTCTTCCGCTCCTCTGCACTTTTTACAAGCTTATCCAACTCCTGAAAATACTCAGAAATATTTTCTTTCCGATTTTTTTTTTTTTAAATTACACATCGAATTATTAAATGAATAATCTCAACAAGCTAAAATGATAGCGTATCAAATAAAAAATTTATTATATTTATTGGATCGGAGATTTCCGTTTCATGCTACAATTATAATTATGAAAACTTTCAAACTCAACTAGCTTATGGGCAGAATACGATAATATCACATGATATCTGTATATATATCATCCTCTGATACTTATCTATTCAAGATTCGAATCGTAGCAATACTATTGCATAATTATGAGATACTATATATCCTCTACGAGATTACCGATAGATGTTTTGCGATATCGCAACTCGTGTGCAACGCCATCTTTCAAAAACTACGATCAAAGCTTAACAAAAAATGATGCTTTCTTGCAGTTAATACTATACATATATTCTTTACTTCTACAGCACAATGTTCCTTTCCAAACAAAGCTATGTTAACTCATAAGCGATTTTGCTTTGTAATTATTGAATTAATAGTAATAATGGAATAATAATTAGTGACAATAATAATAATAATAATAATAACTTGGTAATAATAATGGCAAATGGCAATAGTAACTACAACTAATAAAAATAAGAAAGGACATAATAAAAGAAATCGCATAAGCAGAAGAAAACCTCTGAAGCAACGACGAAGATCCTCGTGAAAAAAAAAGCCTAATACATCAATTCATCTAAATAGGTTGCCATAATTTCATTTTTACTTTATATCGTACAAGAATGAGAGAGAAACGAAGAACTGACCAAAATATAATCTCTAGCACGAGTTAATAACGACAGGGTTGTATTGCGAGCATTGTCGGAACTAGAAGGAATGATATCCTTCAAGTTATCCAAATATCCACGAAGATTAGCACGACGTGTCTTTTCCAATTCATTGTGAGCTGCTCTGCAATATAAGATGCAGTCAAGTCTGCTGAACATACTATCATCAATTGTTTCAATGAAAATTAAGAATTAACTTGATAATTCAAGAAAGAAAGAAATGCCATCCTATTTCCTTCACCTGTTGTATTAGATGCATCCATTAAAAAAAGGCTTTATGAAGCTGAATTTCTAATGTAAAGCCTTCTTTAGTACACAGTGTCATAGTCATATAGCTGTAAGAAGTCCAAACATTAATGAAGAATAATTTACAAACGAGAATGATATGAAATTAGAAGTGAAGTTTTCTGACTACAGATCATTCCGGATGTGTCGCTAGAGTAGTTCTATTCTATATACACAAAAATAAGAAACAATTTCTGATTGTAATTATTTTGTATGCCATCAACATATAACCTCTTAACTATATTTTCAAATTGATCGTTCAATGCGCTGGTGATGATATCATGTACTATACGCTAATTATCGAAATCTAATATATATATATATCGGAATGATTCTGCACCATTTTGTTCGATCTCCGATTCTGATAATTGATTATTTTATATTATCATCATCCAAATCTCATGCTACTGGCTGCATACTCACCTCAGTCTAGAAAGTAATGCAAAACTCAGCAGTAATGACAAAGTAAGTCTCTTATCTTTCAAATTCTTCATACCAGAAACATTGTACAAATCAACGAGAGAATTCTCTAAGACCTCTCAAGTTTATCCAGATAATTTCTATATGGTGAGTTTTTTTTTTGCAATACACTTTGCAGTACAGTTATATAACTATCACTTTTTTTAGGTAAATATATAACCTACGACACCTATTTGCTTAGATCAGAATATGATTAAAGTCTCTCAAAAAAGTTATTCTACCCAAACGAAAATAACTTAATTTCTCACTTCAGTAACCTATTAGATTGAGGACGAATTACCTTGCGGAATGTCTCTGAGAAATATGTTTACCTTTCCGCACCATTCTGTGATCCCTGTTCATCCAGATAGGAATAATGCTGAACAATAGCTAACTAACAAATTACAAAAACAAATCTACGAAAAAGAGTAAGTCGGGGAAAGTTGCCTAATTATTCGGAAATTGGGATCGAGAAATTGCCAAAGTGATGTCCTATTTGTTTACCTGCAAAATGCACCTGGGAGTGAATTAATTAATCATCTTACATTAGATTAGTTCCATATATGCATTCTCATGTTTAGATATTACGTAAACTTCTGTTCGTGTAAACACACATATATGATGTGTGTATGTGTATGTATGTATGTGTATGTGTGTATATGTGTGTATATGTGCTTATGTACATGTGTACGTGCATGTGTATGTGTATGTGTATGTGTACATGTATGTGTATGTGTATGTGTATGTATATATGTATGTGTATGTTTGTGTATGTGTATGTGTATGTGTATGTGTATGTGTATGTGTATGTGTATGTGTATGTGTATGTGTATGTGTATGTGTAATGTGTAATGTGTAATGTGTAATATGTAATGTGTAATGTTTTGCAGAGAAAGGAGGAGGGAGAATAGGATCCGTCTGCACACGTGCTATCAATGGCAATATGCGTGCAGTGAAGCACGTGCATTGCAGTTGAAAGGACAGAACAAGAATGCATACCCAAAAACAATTGTGAAATTAATGCAGTGTGCAGTCGACTGCATGTTTGCTTTGTTTTGCAGATTTCAGACAACAATTGCAGAAAAAAAAAAGATAGCATTAAATAATGGAGATATCAAGTGAAGTATGTTTTTAACCCGACTTATCGCGGTGACATATCTATTCTCCGGTATATATAATCAATCAATCAACAATGTGTGCAAATATATTGCACGAGTGCAAACTATTTTAGGATATTAAATTATTACCTAATTTTTTTTTCACCTAAACTATTTCTTCTCAGAAATAAAACAAGAAAAAAAAAATATTTTATAACATACAATAATAAGATTTAGCATTTGCTGCTATTTTTCTATGCACATATAATTTTGCAGTAATGAGAAATTAGTTAATGTGCAGCACTATAGTTGCAAAAAGTGCTTTTTTGAAGCAATTCGAAAACTAACCTGCTATGACGTGCATTAGTTACAGTTGGATATGGTCGATGTCTTCTGCTATATTCCGGTGGTGGTGTCTGAAAATGTCGCGGTGATGGAATTGATGAGCTACGATCCGATAAACATCCCAATGATGATGTTGACGCAATCGAACATGTCGTACTTTGTCCTAATACTCCTTTAGTAACAAATGAATCACCACTACTTTCATCGCTAACTGAAAATGTAAATTCAATTTTTGAAATGATGTTTCAAATTTTTTATATACACGTTTTACATTTAATCATATCCGGAGATATAGCGGAATATATTCCGGATGCATTATGCAAAAATGGGAAGATGAATCAGAAGTGTTAAATGTTCCGGATGTATTATGCAAAAATGGGAAGATGAATCAGAAATGTTGAATGTTCCGGATGTATTATGCAAAAATGGGAAGATGAATCAGAAACTAAATTACTACGGAGTATTTATAATTTTAGCCAAAATTTATTACAATCATAAACGTATTTCTTGCTTCTAAGTTTTTTTTTTGCCGTTTTTCTTATTCCGGAATATTTATGACGAAAAAGGATAAGACATACTGAGACAAGTATCCGGAATATTCCGTGCTTTCTCGATATATTGTGCGGCAGATATAAGCTGTGAGAAACAGAAGGGCGAATGTCTTCGATCCATAGAAGAAGAAATCACCCAGTTTCTATAATAAAATGATCATCTATTAATGATGACAATGATTGATATCTATTCATTCATTCATTCACGAATTACAAAAAAATATCAAATATCAAATCTCTAATCAGCATGTTTACAAGATATGATAAGATAAGATAAGATAAGAATAACGAACGGATTATCATTCGAGAAATATACACATACTAATTATTCCAGAAATATTGGTCATTCGAGAATGGCAAAAGATGTCCAACAGATGATGGTTGTACTCATCAAAACTGAAAGCAACTTGACTCAGTCAAACGAACTCCTTCCTTTCCTATCCACCTTCTCATCCCTAGGCAAGAGCACTGTGTTTACAAGCAGTCAGTCAGTCAGTCAGTCAGTCAGCTGGGTTTTAATGCCGTGGTGACTGACTGCCCAATTAGGGGGTGATTGCAAGAAATGATGATAGAGACAGACAGACGCATACACACATACACATACACACACACACACATACACATACACACACACACATATGTATACATTCACACATACGTCTACATACATACATACACACATGCATACACACACATATACACATACAGACAGACACGCAATACGCGTACACATCAATGATGGGTGTAAATGTGGTAGGCTGCTATCGAGTATTTCTCTTCTTTATGCCTTATCTACTAACTGCAACTGTAACTGCAACTGCAACTGTAACTGCAACTGCAACTGCAATTGCAAATAGCATTACTTTTTCACACCTATGTATATCGAAGAGAATGTATAAAAGCAGATAGTCAATCATTATTATGCCGATATGGCCGGACATTTGAGTATATTAGAGTATTGGTGGTGGACTGACTGCTGCGAGAGTGTTGCAAGCGCTGCAAGTGCTGCTCAAGTTTTTACACGCCTTTTCACATTTCAGTAGATCCGGACGATGACCCCTTGTATTTGTGTCTGTGTCTGTGTCTGTATTTGTCTGTTTGTTTGTCTGTCTGTGGATGTATGTATGTATGTATGCATGTATGATTGTTATTGTGGTATAAATCGGATAACCACTGCCGATTCCAATCATCACCTTCACAAATCACCTTAATTATAAATTTTGTTAGTTATAAGGGAAGTGTAGGATGATAGGGTATGATAAGAAATTGTTGATAATATTTGGTCATGTGATTGTTGTGATAGTAGTAGTTGTAGTTATTGTAATAATCATAATAATGAGAGCGGAAGGAAAGAAACGAGTGATAAGTGATTGAAATGATAGGTGAGAAATTGCTCATTTGTACTAACAATCGCTACGGGCAAATAGTGTAAGCTGTTCGTGTTATCAGAACAACCATATTACCGATGGAAACTGGACGAATAGGTAGTTTGTGATAAATGATATTTTTGAAAAAATCGGATCGGTCGTTCCATCTCATCTCTTCATATCAATAAAAAACAATATCGATTCGTTCAAAAAAAAAAAAGGCCGTTAAAATGATAGTTAATATTTTGCGAAAGTATCGCTTAAGGCTATTCAGCTGATAACAATCATATCAAAAAGATAAATTTCGTTAGAGCTTTACGGAATTAGTTAAAAAATTTACGAAATATGCTGGTAAATAAAGCCTAAATTTCTACTGTAAAAATTAGTCGTCAACTTTTACACGAATGGATTGTACAATATACGTGAAAATATTATGAAATTCACGTTATTCACGTTTATCCTTTTTTCAAGAATACCTATTCATCCCTCAAACTTTTTATGTTCTGAGAATGAATTTTTAGAAATGGAAATTTGCATATTATCATTTTTATCACAATCATAATTTGCTTAACATTTAAGATCCTTTTTTCAAGGATACCTATTCATCCCTCAAACTTTCTATGTTCTGAGGATGGATTTTTAGAAATGGAAATTTGCATATTATCATTTTTATCACAATCATAATTTGCTTAACATTTAAGAGAAAAAAAAATTAAAAGAATAATGAAAAGATGTGAATATGAATGGAAAATTGGATAAGTAGAATGTATGATTTAGTTTATCATCATCTTCAATACACCTATTATCATTATTTATTCATATTGAAATCACCTGTAAAAGATTGACTGATAATAGTCCTTCTTACTTTCATAACTTAGATAGCTTAATCTCGACAACGAGAATATTATGCATTCGATGAATCAAGTTAAATTTCGAAATATATAAGTAGCTGATAGTTGTAACAATAAAATAAAGTTATCAATTAGTTATGATTATGATACTTAAGTTTGATAAAAGAAAAAAAATTAGGTTGGAGGGATTTTTTCTTGACTATAACAAATATTTGAAAAAAAGAAAAAACACAAAAAGTACTTATCAAAGAATGGAAGGAAGAAGAGATGGAAAAGATTTATCGGAATTAAAGAGATGGAAATTATCAGTATAGATTTGAAAGGATTTTAGAGATTGGAAGAATTTGAAAGCGTAAGAAGATAGGCTTAACATTGCCTATTTTCCAGCAATAGCAATTATCATTTGTGTGTGACGTCAACCTAACAGGCGTTATATTACACCTTCAGTGAATGAGACTTTGATATGATAATGATAGGTTGTAAAAATTGGGACACTCAAATAGAGACACATAGATCTGTCGAATATTTGACATGCAGCAGCTTTACAAACTTATTTTTATACACAACACAACTATTATAATTGATATATGATGATCGATTTGTATTTTCTCTATTTTATCTAACAAGAGAATCTTGACAATCTTTTTTTTTTTGCATTTTGACGAATATTCGAGATAGCTTTTAAAATTATGCGAAGTTTTTGCATAGTTTTTTTTTTCAATTCTCTAGCAATCAATTATCATATATGTTTTATTGATATATGCATGAGAATATCTGCGATTCAAGAAAGCTCAGAATCATAATTCTTAACTATAAAAATTGATAATTTAACATTAGACATGTCTCTGAGTGGTAATGATAAATTTTGCAAAAAAAATTGATAACTTAACATTAGACATATCTTTGAGTGGTAATGATAAATTTTGCAACTATTGATTTTACATAGGAAAGCTCATTCTAGAATTTTTTATATGCTTTTTTATTATTTTCATTAATCATTGAGCATATATGTCGGATTGGTTATTTTAATAAACTATCAGGTATATCAGAGCAATTATTATCTGTCGATAAATGATAATCAATTTTTCCTTATTTTTATTTCATTTCATATCTTACAGATATGACATATTTCATTTATCTGCTTATCACTCATCTGAATATTATCGCAATATTTCGTATTTTAATTTTTTGGAAGAAGTTTTTTTTTCTTTGTAACTTTTATGAAAATTTTGGATCAATTTTGTAGGATATACGTATGCTGTATGAAAATTATTAACAATTATTGATAAATAAATCGATAATCGATATTTCATTAAATTTACGAAATTGCGGTTAAATAAATTAATCAATGCGAATTCGCATTTGTAAATGCGACCAAACAAACCATTTTAAAAGTCAACCAATTTACGGATATGTTATCAAAAAAAAAGAATTCCTGATATTAGATATGATAAGAAAATGAAATCAATAAACTTGCAAAAATGGAAGAACTGCATCAAAGTGGTGAGATGGTGGTAAATTTCTAAAATAAGGCATCAAAGATTACGCCTATTCCATTCATTGATAAAAATTCCGAGCGACCACTGATGACAAAAGAGTGACAATTGCCGATAGACATCTCATCTCTACTTGATGACTAGAAATGTTATGTCCTAAAAACATGCACACATACACATACATACATACACCTTACCCATATAGCACATGTACACACACACACACGCACACATATATACATCTACTCACACATACACACATACATACATACATACATACATACATACATACATACATACATACATGCATACATGCATAAATATATGCATATGTAAATACAACATATAATTTCAATGTCAGCACGTGGCGAAAAAATGATAAGAATCTATTAAATGATTTGAAAGTTTGGCATTAGCCTTTTATAGCATTAACATATATATATATATATATATATATCATCAGGCTGTTTATAAGCTTGGCCAATATTACTATTATCATTCTCAACTTTGTTATCAATGATAATGCATCTTTTTTTTTTGGTTAAGGAAATGACAAGCTGCATTATATTTATAAGAGCATTATTGATATGAAATGAGCGTTCAATATCTCTTCCTTCTTCTCTCTGCTATATTTTTCCATCATTTTTTCTGATGAAAGGAAGGAGCTGAGAAATAAACTGAAAACTATCTGATTTCTTGAGAAAATCTACAATTCGAGAATTTCAAATATCCCGTTGATAAAATGAGTAATGAGCTTATAACATTATCACATTATCAGTACTCATGATATTATTACTATGGTTATAATCGAGGGTCATGGAACGGTTATATATGGAAGAGTATGGTTATAATCAAAGGTCAAGGAAAGGTTATTATATAGAAGAGATATGCAATTTTCTGAGATAAATTTAAGTAGAAAAGTTTAAGTAGTTATACTTAAAAAGAAGAATACGAGACAGGAATAACTCCCGAGAAAATAATGAAACATTTTCAATGTTTAACTAATATAGTTGATTAGTTATTATCAAACAAACAATCATCAAAAAATAGATCTTATAAATTGCGATTGTTATAATACAGGAATGAATCACTGATAACTGATAATAGCGGAACTGCATTGTTATCATCATGTCAGCAAATAAACAATCCCCAAATTAGAGAAGTAAGAAAAAGGATGGAGAAGGGGATATGACTGACGGTTAGGCGCGGTTCTTAACGATGAAGAGGATAATTATTTGGTGATAATGCTGCTACTGTTGCTGCTATTGTCATCGCTGCTGCTGCTGCTGCTGCTACCATCGTCGCTGCTGCTGCTGCTGTTCGGTTATGATTGTATCGTTGATAATGAATGAATACAATAGTGATTCGATGGATGATGTTGATGATAATGATGATAATGATGATGATGATGATGATAATGATGATATGTAAATGTCGTTATACTGGAAGGAAGAAGGCGGGGAAGAAGAAGAGATGGGTATGAATTTGAATTGCATTTAAACGGGTTCTCGAGATGCACGTGAAATGCATGATGTTTAAAAACCAATATCATTTATTTCCTCTTTTTTTTTCTTCAACAAATCAAATTCTTCGATTCTTTTCTTTTTTTCCACAATGATTTGACTTCTTACAATTAAGCTAGCAGTTAGCTGATTCACTAAACCTGCCATTATGATGATTGATCTTCTGATCAATTGATTGATCAATTGATTGCTTGTTGAATGCAATTGATCAGTTGATTGCTTGTTGAATGGCTGAATGAATAATCGACCGATCGATTGATTGATTGATTGATCAATTGGCTCATTTTGATTGTTGATTTTTTTTAGCTCTTCCCTCTTCCTTTCCTTCTGATCATTTCCCTTATTTTTGTTGTTTTTTTTTTTTTTTCCAATGAGAATTCTCGAAAAAGAAAAAAACTTTTGTTACATTGTACTCTGTTCTTTTTTTTTTTTCTCTTTCTCGAAATATGATGATAGGTGGGCGAGAAATGAGTTTTACACATATGTACTTAATCAGCCACAATAATCAGAGAGCATAATCATTATCAAAGAGCGAAAAGATGGAACGAAAGGTGAGGGGAGCAGAAGTATCCGGGAGCACTGTTAAACAGAATTATTCTTCTACATCGGTACTATTCCTGCTTACTTTTACATTGATGACATGGCATGATGACATGGCAAGATGTGTATGAAATAAGCAGCTAAGATTTATCAAAGGTCAAAGCAAGTTCACATGAGATAACGCTTGAATGAATGAATGAATTTATGTGATAATTAAATGTTAGTCATTTTGCTATTGAATACTTTTATCATGAGAGAATATAACTATGATATATTTACTTCAATATAAATTTCCAATTTATATTGTAAACTTTTATCATTTGATAAGGAATTCAATAATTTACGTATCATGTACGTAACGTGCTGTCATATGATTACGACACTTCCAACTTTCTAGAAAATGCTCATATTCATTGACATTCATCCTATGATATTCGAATATGATGTTAAAAGATTAGCGAATTATTCTCTCTTGAAATTCAAATATTCACATTTATCGTTTGCCTTTCAATCTTTTGAAAGAGTGGATGAATACTAATAACTAATTTATGATAATATGATGAGATTGCTATCAGTAGATAACAGTGATACTAGCGTTTATAAAAATTATTGATAAGAATGCTTCGTGAAGAAGAAGTGGCAATTATTTTACAAATATAGCCGCAGGATGAAATATCAGAGAATGGTACGATATATTATTGATCATAATTACTGTCGATCGTACATCAGAAATTGCACAACAAACTCTACACTATCAAACTTTTAAGCCTTCGATATCTGATAACACTGCTCGTTGCTCGTTCGTATATCTTGAGAAAACTATTCCCGAAAACTATTCCCGACAAATGAGATCAAAGTTCAAATTTCTATATATTTTAAATCCTATGATTGTTTTAAATTCAATTACTCAAACGATTTCAAATTTTAATCAACTTTATAATCCAATCAAAATTGCATGCAACTCAAATATTACATCAAATTTCTCTGATCAATTTAATCAATCAATATCGTGCATAAATTTCTCATCATTCATTTTCAATCTCGAAATTCTCGATCGGTGATGCTACAAGTGCATTTGATGAAATGTGCTTCGCTATTCTATTGTTAAAGTGCTTAGTACGACATTGCACAAAGCAAAACTTTTTCTCACTTCAGAACTAACTTATTTCTTCAATTCCATTTGTTAGCATCAAAGAGTTGATTAGACAATCTGATGTAATGATAATGATGATAACAATGATAAAGATGAAGAGGAATGAATATGCAAAATTAATTTTTGATTTTTAAAACAATCGATAGAGCAGTTGACGAAACGATTGTTTGAGATCATAAACAAATCATTGAAACAGATGGAAGCGGCGGAATTTCAAATTTCTTGTATTTTGTTTACGCAACAGGAACAGCCGGTATAGAATAGAGTAAAATGAAGGGATATGAAAAATGAAATGATAATGTTCTTGGAAGAAGGAAATCAAAATGATAATCATGATTTCGTTATCATTAAGCTTTGATCCTGAAATTAACATTTAAGCCAGAGCTATCTTCATCTCATAATGTTGTTAAGTGAATAATTAGTAAATTATTAAAACTTTGCATGATTTATCATAAACAATCGTCTTTTTTTTTTTTTTTGAGAATTTATCACTTTTTATCACTAACATTTCAAAAATTCATGTAAACGATCCAGCAATTCTATAAATCTTCTAAAATGTCATAAAATAATTGATAATCTAATCAACAAATAATTATTTCGAATGTAAATTGCCATAAAATAACTGACAATCTAATCAACAAATGATTATTTTGAATGTAAATTGCCAAAAATAATTGATAATCTAATCAACAAATGATTATTTTGAATGTAAATTTGTAACTCAATTTCTGGGCATATTTTTTTTTATAATTATTGATTTCTTCTTTTTTTTTCCTTTTTAAATTAATTTAATAAATGAAATTGATAAGATATCGGATAACTAGTTCATCTGATAAAACAGTAATCAATTAAATGAATGATAAAAAATGAAGATACGAACTGTAGCGATCAAAAAACAGAAGGAAAAAAAAAAACAAAAGGTCAATATTATCTCTGATTTTAACATTTTGATGATGCCTCCCTCTCACGTGATAATGCAACAGAGTGATACTAGAAGCGATCATAGATCAAATTCGTCATTGATGTATGTATGTATTTCTCGCATCACATACACACACACACACACACACACACACACGCACACACCGATTTATTATCAGTATCTTTGCTCTCCTAATTTCCCATGAGAATGTATAAATAAATATTTTGATTATTATAAAATATTTGCCTTAATGCATATTTTACTTACTAGTAATTTCAAATAGGTAAGTGATATGTAGTGATATAAGTAATCAATTTCTAGATGATATTTTTAACTTTAATCATTGATAATAAGATAAGAGAAAGTCTCAATACTCTTGCTTGATCCGTTTTAATCTAGCTTCATCAAAATTTTCCGAATCTTATATTATCAAGCGAACTATTCGCATTCTTGCAATTATACAGGCGAATCTTCATTTTTTTCAGAATTACATTTTCTATGCAAACGTTGAAGAATCCTAAACATCGAAGAATCTTAAACATCAAAGAATCTTAAACGTCAAAGAATCCTAATCATTCAACAGAATTAATTAAATAAAAAAAGGTAATTCCTTGCATACCTGAAATAGTAACTGAAAATGCATAAAGGTATTCAAGCATCAATGATATGCGAGAAAATGAAACAATTGAATGAATAATAATCTAGAATGTGTGCAATAATAATCCGATGAGAGGAAAAACGTTCTCGCCTAAAATTCATCCTTATCTTATCAGTCCTAAACAATTATCTTCCAAAATAATGATGTGATTAGATCAAATAAGTTAGAATTCATTAATTAATACATATATTTTCATCTATAAATCCTAATTATATAAGTTCATGCCATCATGCTCATTTTCTTCAATTAATAATCGCCTTACCTGATCTGTATTATCAGTAGACAAAATGCGATAGAGTATTATCAGTATGCAAAATGCGATAGATAATTGTTAACATATATAGTGTAGCATTTGCTATTTTATATAATGATTTTAATCATAATATTATTTTAAAATTAACATAAAAGTTGAAAAATAAAATATTATCATTCCTGATAATATCAACAAATATTCATACCTTAAAGCAGGTAAAAAGTAATAAAAGGTAGGAAGAAAAAAAAAAAAAGAAAATACATTTCTAAATTTTTATACGAAAAATCAAATAAGACGTAGGTTACCTATCAATTTGCTAAATTAAAAAATACTAAAATTAACAATACTGAAAATTATATTATTACTCAATGTTCAAATAATTTACACAAAATTATACCGTAATTTCTTCCTTGTTTTTTTTTTTTTAACAAAAATTGATTTTTTCTTTTAACACTTTTATCATTGATATTATTTGATAAAATGTAAATTTTTTTTTTTTACTATCGAAGAAGAGATCAATAAACATTAAACGCGATCAGTTATGCTATCAACACTTAACACTAACACCATCTTAACAACATGACATTTTCCTCAATTTCTAAACTTTTTTTTTCCTCACAAAACTTTCCTTTCTACAATGCTATTAAAAAAAATCAGTCATTCGTTTGTGTTTGCTATTGAAGTTTAAAAAAAAAAAAACAGTACAAATAGGCTTGTTAAAAGAATGTTTGAAAAACTAGAATGGAAGAAATACAAATAAGTTTTGATGGAAAAAAGTTTTTTTTAAAAAAAAAATTGACCGAAAATGATTGCTAACATTTTTTGAGTGCTATTTGATGGAACGAATCAAACAGAAAAAATTTAAAACAAAGAATGAGTTAATCAAAAAAAAAAAGATAGCATTTTATATCGAAATTTTTGGCCAATTGTAATCTTTGAAAATGATGAATTGGGCACAAAAAAAGAAAAGGAAAAAAGAAAATTAAAGTATCATTAAACGAATGAAAAATTTAGCCTAAATTTGAAATAGCAAAAATTTGAAATTTATTTGAAATAGCAAATTTTGCCAAAATAATTTGAAATAGCATTTGAAATAGCTAAATTTGAAATAGAAAAAAATTTGCTAAAATAAATTTTAATAAGTTTGCTTATTTGATTCCTTTATGTTTTTTGATCAGAAGTATGTTTCGTCTCATCATTTCTTCTTTAATCATTAATCATTAATCATTAGTCATTAAATAGCATCGGGTCAATATTGGAAGTTTTCGAAATTTGAAAAATCTTCACTAGCATAGCATATTATAAGTCAAAGATGAAAATGATCGTATATCGAACAGATATTTGTAATTAATAATAATTGTTGTTGAAGCTAGAGCATTGATAAGAGATATCATGACATGTAATCATTTATTCATGTAACCATTTTAAATTATTCCTTTGATATTTACCATTCCTGATATTTCATCACTCATCATATTCTGATAATTTCATCATTTTTCTGATGAAATACTGGTCCTAGTGAAATAATAATTAATTTCAGGTGATGAAATTATTTTCTCTAATAAAAACGAATAAGAAATATTTAAAAAAAAAAAATTTGCCATAAAAATTATCAGTAATTTTTGAATTTATGTTTTTTTTTTGTTTCGCAATGATTCTTTTTTTCTCTTCTAACAACAAAAAAACGTTAAAACGTTGTATTAACGTCATCTACGCTTCAAATTTTACGTAATTTATAAATTCATTTTAATGTTACGTAATTTACAAATAATGTTGTAAATTTGTTCGATTTGTTTCATCGTTTGTAAATTATTTATTCATAAAATTTAAATCTAAACTTTCTACCACTTTATCACTTTATGATTACCTATTCAATTATTTCAAGCATGATTTTCATTCGTTAAGTTTTACTTTTTTGATGAAATTTATCACAGTGATAAGTAGATGATTAAAAATAATCCAACGAATTGAATTAATTTTGCAAGATGAAGCGAGAAAAATGATAGCTTAAATTAAAAGTAATGATACAGAATAAAGCACGACCGTTACCTGATAGATAAAGCAGGACTATTACCTGATTTTTGCACTCTCGCCAATCTCTTGTTTCACCCAAGATGATGTTAAAACTGGAATATCATTATGACATTATGAGTTTTGCATTTGATTGGTGATATAAATTATCCTAAATGTGAGCTAATATCGTTCAACAAAATTATTCTAAAAGCTAATGATAAATTAAAATTTCGGATCAAGATTGAACTTCGAGATCTTCGATGAATGAAAATATTCATAAAATTTTGATTTCAACATTCGTCATAAATAACTGTGCTATGAGAAAGAAATAAGCTAATATTTTAAGCTAATAAAAAATAAGCTAATGAAAAGTAAACTAATTAGTTGATAAATCAAATTTCATTTTTGTAAAATGATAACATCACCCTGTAATTTAAAAATGATAACATCATCCTATAATTTACTTAGTTTCAAAACCATATCCTTTTAAAATTTAAATATATGCAACATTTTTCTGATCAGTCAGAGCAAGTAAATCATTCCTATGATAAGCATTGGATCGACAAACAAAGGGGAAAATGAGAGATTAATTAAGTTTGCCAATCACTATTTTATCATCAGTATCACAGGATGATAGCAAGTTACACATCTTTGCAATCAATATTTTGCAATAATTCTCGTCATGAAATAAATATATTGCTGAATCAGCTGAAAATTTCGTGTCTTATCAGCTGAAAAACAAAAGTTCATTTACCGAAGATAATTCTCGATCCAAAACTTTGCAAGTTTGATCTTCATGGAAAATGCATCTCTCGTACTCATACTAATTCAAATCGTTATGATACATACTGTTTGCTAGAATGAGTCAAAACTGATTAATATTGATAAAAATCAGTAATTGTTTGCTCTAAATGATATTATTAAATTTATTAAATTCAAAATAAAATTTAAAAGAATTCAGATAATATTTCATAATTTAATGTCAACATACAACTATAATACTTATGTCTCGAGAATAATTGATCATTTCCGTTTGCTACTTTCTGTCTTCCTGAAACATTCTTCATAATTTTATTCGAGAATTCCTTTCATTTAATTTTATGTTTCCATTGGTATCATTAAATCATTAAACTAGTCTATCAGAAAGATAATCAATGATACAATTTCACATATGCCCATCCTAATGTAGTGATAATAAAACGATCATTTTTACAACAGGTGTGTGTTTTACTGGTTTTCTCATCCTTTGTATAAATCGACAGATGAAATTTTCGCCGAATGATCGCTTTATCGCAATTTATAGTTACATTTCTTCTCATATAATATTTTCATGTTTCAAAAATATCAGCACAGAAAAAAAAGAGCAACTTTTTGATAAAAGAAATTTGATAAAAAAATATTTTGATTAGATTCGACAAATATCAATCTATCAATTTTTGTTGATAATATTAGAATGATTGTAGCATTTTTTTTTATGAATGATATTGATATTATGATAATAAATATGATGCTAAAACTTTGTAAAAAATAAAATAGTTTTGGATTATCAGTTATCGTATCTCAATTAATTGATAAATGATAATGTAACTTTAAATTGGGAACAAAATTTCTCGAATGATCAATTTTCAATGAAGGAAAGAAAGAGAAAACACGAACATTCGTCACGCGAGATATTTTATAATGGTTCGAGAATTGTAAAGAAAATAAACAAGAACATTTGAATCAAGATTATCATACTGAAGAACAATGAATCAGAAGTTTTAAGATATCATAATGTATAAGTTGATCTGATATAGAGATTATCATACTGTATAAGCTGATCTGATACAGAAAAAAACATTGGACCAAGATTATCATACTGAAGAACAATGAATCAGAAGTTTTAAGATTATCATAATGTATAAGTTGATCTGATATAGAGATTATCATACTGTATAAGCTGATCTGATACAGAAAAAAACATTGGACCAAGATTATCATACTGAAGAACAATGAATCAGAAGTTTTAAGATTATCATAATGTATAAGTTGATCTGATATAGAGATTATCATACTGTATAAGCTGATCTGATACAGAAAAAACATTGGACCAAGATTATCATACTGAAGAACAATGAATCAGAAGTTTTAAGATTATCATAATGTATAAGTTGATCTGATATAGAGATTATCATACTGTATAAGCTGATCTGATACAGAAAAAACATTGGACCAAGATTATCATACTGAAGAACAATTAATCAGAAGTTTTTGAGATTATCATAATGTATAAGTTGATCTGATATAAAAAAATTCTATATCAGAAAATAAAATACAATGTTCGTATAAGTTTATTTACAGTTCAAATTAGATGCTATAATCAAATTGATAAAGGCACTGTAAATTAAAAAGCAGTTTTTTCGTCTTTTTTTTTATCACAGGTATTTGTTATTTTTTTTATCACAGATATTTGTTATCTTCTCGGTAGCTGTTTGATAAGCGGAAAAGATTTTTATCCAACATGATTAAATCGATCAGAAAATCGATCAGATAATTTGCATTTATGAAATCAAACGACTATTTAAAAGATGATGGCAAAAAGAATTTCAATTGATATATTCTCGTTGATATTAAAAAGTTTACTAATCAGTTTTATTATTGTATTTGCTTTATTTGTTTCTCATACAAAATCAAAAAAAAAAAAACAATCAATCAATCAATCATTTCCCATCTCAATGCTCGAGAATCTGTTATCATATCATTCTCTTTTAGTGCAAGAAATAGGTAATCAAGTCAGAAATCACTAGTTCACATTCCAGTTTCGTTGTTTATCGCATTATAATCACACAAATATTTTCGTTCAAATGATATCAAACGCTAGAATTTATCAGTGTATTCCCTTTTGATAAGCGTAATTGTTCTGATTAGCTGATTTAATGTATATAATGCCTAATTTTTTATATACTTATTCGCCATTTCATGCATCAAATTGCCATCTTATGCTGTCTTTCTGATATTGATATTCAAATCAAAACTATTAGCTGATCGATCATGATTCAGAAATCACTTTTCAAACTTGCTGATCGATCATTGATTCAGAAATCACTTTCAAACTTGCTGATCGATCATTGATTCAAATCGACATTTTTCATTTTGCTATTCTGTCTTATTTATACTGTTACTTTTGAAGTTGCAATTTAATTCTAAAACAAATGAGCTACGATTTATCACTTTTGATTATTATCAATCTTCGGAGCACTGGCTACTTTTCTTTCTCCTTCATTCTTATATCATAGAAATTAAAATTATCATTTTTGATATGCTCGATTATTAATAAATTATATTTTATATTATTATTCGTTTTCTGAATTCTGTAAATGGATTCATTATCTTTTCGTTTTGTTACTTGTTACTTGTTAGAACTATCTGGCGACTGATTTATTTTAGATATATGAATATATCACCCGTTATCAAATTATAATTAATGGGATGATTTTATCAGCTAAACCTGAAACTTCAAGTCGAACAAAATTTATCGAATAATACATTATTTGTTTGGCAATTAAATCATCCATACAGTATTTTCATACTGAAATTCAGATCATTTCTCGCTACATCTCCACTTCACGTTAATACGTGATTGATTTAATTGAATCTTCATCTTCCTTCCATCGTTACATCCTGTTACGTAGTTTCTCAATCATTCATTGTATCTTTCAATTCAATCAAAGATTTCAAGTCGATGTTGTTTTCAATCATAGAGTAATCTAGATGATCAATATTGCTAACCTTTGAACCGTTCAAGTGATCAGTTTTAAAGTTTTCTGAATAACTTCATCTAAAAAATTACCGCTACCACTACTGTTTATCATCATCAAAGCTATGATATTTCTAGGCCAAGAAAAAAAAAAGCGGTCACTCTATCTTGTCTTTGCTGACAATAATTTTTACAATTCCTTGATGAACTTTATCACTTTTATTTTAAGAATTTTTGATTATCGTAAATCTAATCAGTAAGTTTATTTTTTAAACTATTCAAATGATTTCAATTTAATTTGTTATGAAGAATTACGAAAATATTTTATTGAAAAGTATTAATTTTAATTCAAAATAAAAGTTGCTTAATTAAGCTTTTGCATGTTCTTCATTTGGGTTTTTTCCTTTCTTTTTTTGAAAGTATTACAGTATCTAATCTAATTTCTGTAAATTTTTGAAAGTATTACTGTATCTGATCTAATTTGTATAAACATTTTCATATTAACTCGAACAATATTTTATTGCAAGAGTTAGAAAATATTACAAAATACAATGAAATATAATAATATGATAAGTGATGCAAATGAAGTGATATTTGTGATGATCTGTAAATATCATTGATATTTATTAATATCGTAATCGAGATTGATTATTTACAAATTTTTATTTCTAATAAAATTCAAAATTAAATAAAATACGATGAGAGGTAAAAATGATGAAACAAATACAATTTAGTTGAACAACAATTTCTTTATCAATCTATTTCTCGAATTAGAAAACTTTTTTTTTTTTGAACTGTAGAAGGGAATCATAGATGCTATACACGGAAGGATCTATATCACGGAAGGATTATCATTTCTTATCAACTGTATTCGTAGAAATTTTTGCAAAAGTAACGCATAATGCTGCTCACAAATGGAAATATAAGTTTGATTATTTTGAAGCTAATTTTTTGAAACATTTAAATTATCATTGGATTAAATAAATATCATAAATTTGTCATATATAATCAAAAATTAAAGTATCAATATTTTAGAGAGAGAAAGAGAGAATGAACAAAAGGGAAAGATTTGAATTATTAACGATTATTCATTAATTAATAATAATAATATTCCTTCAAGGTAAAAGGTAAAGAATTAATTGAAGAAGTAAGTAAGATTTTCCCTTCCATATTTACAGATCTACTAATTTGAGAATTAAAAATATTACAAAATTTCGTTCTCGACAAGAACCTCTTCTAGCAATATTCATTGAACAATGATGTGTAATAACTATTCAAAAAAAAAAAAATTGAAAAAAATTAGAAAAAAAAGAAAGTTTACTCTTTATACGAAATACTAATATGAATATTTCATTGCGATATTTTCAAATGAAAGTTGTAAAACAGTCCGATATTAACTGTGACGAAGAAAAACTTCAGAAATTTCAGAAAAAAAAAAGAAGGAAAAACTTCGTGTTACTGTGAATTATTTGGATTGTAAAAAATTTTTTCTTATCACTTGTATCATGAACCTATGAATTATCTGAAATGTAAAAAATTTTTTTTATCATTTGTAGCATGAACCTGTCAATCTGAACTGTAAGAAATTTTTCCATATCATTTATATCATGAACCTATGAATTATCTGAACTGTAACAAATTTTCTCCTATCACTTGTATCATGGATCTGTGAATTATCTGAATTGTAAAATATCACTTACATTATAAACCGTTTTCCGAAGTCTTACTTGGCATAATGTTGAGAAAGTGATATGATCAGATCATAGAGATGGTATAATGTGCATGAAATACTTCATGCTATATAAGTTCTTTAATTTGAACTCAATATAAGGTTTTTAGAAATTACCGAATTATTTTTGCAAGAAACATTTCAGATTTGATTACCAAATTCCACATTTCCAATATTAGAAGTTTTGAATTTGCTGCTGATAAAAAGCTATAATGATAAATAAACAAATCCATTTAAAAGACTTTGCTTTTTAGAAACATAATCTTCATGAAATACCTGCATCCAAGATCTTGCAATATCTCTTCGAGAATAATTAACTTTAAGGAAATTATCATGCAACATTCCAACTTTCCTTCTTCATCTTACTGATAAGTTGTGGTATGAAATCAGACTACTTTCCTTTATTTTTTTTAACTCAAAATTCTTGGTGAAATAGTCTTTTTTCATATTATTTTAAAATTATTTCACTGATAATAAAGATGATAAATCAGATGAGTGTAATAGAGAAATAAGCTTTTTTATGCTTCGGTGATATTAATAAATAAAAAAAAGATATTGAGTACTGCATAACATTTGCAACTATCACAGCATATCAAATGATTCAAGAATTCTTTCATGTGACAAACTTATTATTACTTATGATAAGTGATAAAAAAAATTAGCATGCAGAAATGAAATTTTGATCAGAAAATTTTTTTAAACAAATTATTGATTTCTTTGTGCATTGATAAAATAAATATTATTGGCCGAAATTTCTCGTAAAAAAACTGATAAATTTATGTTATCATTTTCCACTTTAGAATATCCGCCTTTTTATTAATGAAACTTTGAAATGATAAGGAATTATTCGAAATTATACAATCTTGTGGCTAAATAATCAGTTAATCAGTTAATAAATACAACAATTGCTTTGTTCTAACTTCATTAGTGCTTTTGTCTGATAAAGTTATAAGGTTAATTAATATTCTATCATTTTATACCTTCAATTATTTCAAATGTTCTTCCGCTAATATCATATAATGATAACAGAACAAAAAAAAAAAGGGAATAGTTTTTAGAAAGTTAGTTTTTACTCAATTTCATTTGTCATTTCAATTTTCATAAACTTTTTTTGTTATCAGTTTAACAAATTATTTTATATATAATTTTCAAATTATCAACAAAATATGCTCAATTACAATAATTTGATTAATTTTAGTATTTGCTATATTTTCCTGATATATTTTAGTATTATACTATAGTATCGAGTAGCAAACATATTGAATAATTGAATAATTGATAATAACGGTGATTCATTTCGTATACGAAACAATTTGATCATTTTTTGATAGATCAGTAAGATCAAGATAACGAAGTCCGAAAAATGCTTCAAAATGATAGTGATTCTAGCATATGATTATGCAGTATCTTGCATATAACTCAAATTATTCGGACGATTTTACTAAATAAATTTCAAACCAAAAACTTACACTGATACTGATTGGCAACTACTGATTTTATTTTAAATCAATCTAAAAAAAATTATTTTGAAACTATCAATTCTGAAAAAAAAACACCATATAAGATAAAGATTATTTTAAAAATATTTTTACAAAATATCTACTTGTTTAGTGTCTAAAAATTAATTACTTAAATTACGTGAAAAATTTTTAATCAATCAAAAGTTTCAAATTGATTTTATCCGATCGATGTCCGATCGCCGTCCGATCGCCGTCCGATCTTTGTCTGATCGTCGTCCGATCGCTATTAATATTTGTTATTTTAAATGAAATAATCGATAATAATGGTAATTTATAGTAGTAGTTCCTTCAAGTAATTATTTCATCCTCTTATACATTCATTTTATCAGATTATCTCTCGAAAATATCAAATGCTTAATTAATATTATATACTGTAAATATAATGAAGAGAAAATCTCTATAATCGTACACCTGAAAATTATGTATATATATTAACAGTCCCAAAAAGTCGCAAATATCAATTAGCCCGAAAAGTCGCAAATATCAATAGTCCAAAAAGTCGCAAATATCAAGGAATTGCAATGTACTATTTTATCGTAAATGGTACATAATTTTGTCATGCATTATTTCATAGTTATTTGAACGAGAAAAAAAAAATAAAACATAGCATAAATGATAAAAAGAAATCAAACAACAGTAAGCGAAATGATGAGAATCATTGTTTTCATTGTCCAAAATCGCATTATTATCTTTTTTTATCACTAAATTTTTGACCTGTAATCATCAAAAACCAATCACTGACTAGAATCAAAATAAATGACTAATTCGCGACATCGAGAATCGCATTATTACCTTTTTTATCACTAAATTTTTGACCTGTAATCATCAAAAACTAATCGCTGACCAGAATCAAAGTGAGTGATTAATTCTCGATATCACATCTTCAGTATCATAATTTACCATATCATCGAAAACATTATGCATAATATTCAAGCAATTGCAATAATATATTTCAAAGTAACATAATTTAAACGAATAAAAAAGTAAGTTTTAATGAGTTGAAGAGATTAAAATAGTAAAATATTAGCGAATTCGTTGCATAGCTTTTTTTTTTGTTTGTAAAAATTACGATAATTGTGATGAAATTCTAAAGAAATTTACAGTACAACAGTATAGATAATAAAGCTTTGGAGAATGGAGATCGTAAATGAGATGATAAAAACGAGTATCAAGTAATGATTTTTTTATGATCAAGCATCATATGTGAACATCGTCGTAAACAGAATTGCAAAATACGATCACAAGCATCACGTGTATCATGCTCGCTAAAAAGTAAGTACCAAACGAAACCAACCAGGACAATGAAAGACATAACCTGGTAGACAAATGACATTTTCTTCCATAAGTAAATTATGAATAAACGTTTCATCACTTCCATATATTTGCTCATCAATTCTTATCATCATATACATTGCTCCATTAGGCATAAGTGGTTGTATACCTGGTATTTTCCTCAAACTTTCATAAACAATAATTGCATTACGATGAATGAAACAATTCACTTGTTGAAAAAAATTTGCATTTGTTGATTGCAAAATTTGCGGTAATGCACCTTGAATTAATACGCATGGACCTATAATTTTTTGAGCTAATGCTATTAAACCATCTCGAATATGTTGTAATGCTTCATATCGATCATGAATAATCATCCAACCAAGTCGCCAACCTGGTAACAAATATCGTTTAGCAATACCATCACAAGTAAGTATTGGTACTTTTGGTTTTAAGGTTGCTATTGGATAAAATTTAGCTCCATTATAGGTCATCGTACCATATACTTCATCAGCAATTATTGGAATTCGTTTTTCATAAGCTATTTGTAGTATCGATTCTAATTGATTTTTGCTAAGAACTATGCCGGTTGGATTTGGCGGATTATTGACGATTATTGCTCGAGTTCTGTTATCAATCAACGATTTTAATTGAGCCAAATTTATCTTGGAGTTATTTAATACATCGAAATGATAGTAACGAGTCTGAAATTTGAATACTTCAAATAAATGATAACCTTCGTTCATTCCTTTTTATCACTTTCAGAAAATTCTCGAGAAAAAAATTGTGAAAACTTTTGTATCAATTAATTTTATAAATACTTCATGTTATGATTCTAAAAATTACAAGCAAACATACCTCAACATTTGAGGATTCAATAAGTGTTGAATATAAGGGAAAACCAGGTGCTGGTACAAGAATATTATCGCCTGGATTTGTCAACGATTCGATAGCCATTTCAATAGCATGTGAGCAACCGCTAGTTAATAGAATTGAATCCACGGTAACTGGTGCTTCAGGATGTGTAAAATGTCGGGCTATCGCCTCTCGAGTTTCCAAAAGTCCTAAAAAAAAAACAAAAGATCCTCGCTTAAGCTTACCTTGACGAGAAGTTAAAATTTTCGATTTAAAAAGCGATAAATCAATCTTTTAGCAAATGGTACCAATTTCCATAATTTAAAGGAATTGGTCACAAAATTAGAGAAATTGAAAAAAAAAACTATTCAAATATTATTTTGTTTCTTCATTTTAATTTATGTCATCAGCTTAAAAGAGCAAAATAATAATAATAATGATAATAATAATAATACTGATAATAATACTGATAAGTTACCAATTGCAGGTCCGTAACCTTCGTATTTACGACTAATCAAAGCTTCATTGATAGCCTGAATAGCAATTGGACATACAGGTAATGCGTTGGAAACAGTCGGATCGCCAAGATTTAATTTAAGTAATGATTTTCTCGTATTCGATCTTATGCAGAGAGAGTCACAAATTTGTCGAATTGGATTTACGGTATTTTTTGCAGTTTCGGATACAGGCAATTCCCAACTATTATCACTACTAACTTTTTTTCCTTCATTATCATTCTAAAAAGCAGCTTTCTTATCTGTTAAGAAATATGAATATTATTTGTTGAAAAAAAAAAAAACAGCAAAATATGGAAACAATGAAAAATTCAAAGCTCAAAAATTCTTATGCTATTCGAATAGGTGTAAAAAGAAAAAAAAATTTTTTTTTTCGTTATTAATCGATAATTATCATTAACAATGAAATACCATTTCTTGTCGATCGTTATCACTAATATTTCTATTACTGATCAAATTGATATTCTGCTCCATATTCAGATGATACGAATTACTCGTAAATATTTTCATTATAGTTTGAATCACTGTTATCGAACATTTCCAATTATTATGACACAATCGTAAATTAAATTATCATTTAATTTTAATTTTTACGACATGTTGCTAATCGTTTTATGAATTCACACTTATTGATACGCAATGTTTTGCGACACACTTAATGATACGCAACGTTTTATGACACACTTAAATGATACGCAACGTTTTGCGACATTATTGCAAACGATGAATCGAATTTGTTAAGAAACTAAAATTCACGACGAATTTCTCGATTATCCAATATGAAAATATCAAACCTTTGCTTAACTGATAATTGATACTTAACTGATAATCATTTTCAAAATAAATGAAGAAAATGAAAAGAATTGCATTGCTACTGCAAATAATGATGCAATTTGCGTAGGTAGAGTTGTAGGAGAATTTGTCAAAGGTCAATATAATGTATTACGAAGAATGAGTGATAACATGTAGGACATGTGCAATATGCAAGAAGCAATCAAATTTGTAATATCAAGGGTTGATATTCTTTTTCAAGGAACTTGTTTTTGCGTCATCTGAGACAGATAAACTACCTGTCTCACATATATACATATATATATATGTGTGTGCGTGTGTGTGTGTGTGCGTATGTGTCTGTGTTATAGTTCTATCATGAGACTTTTCAATTTCTATTTGACTTTTTATCAAACGAAAAAAAAAAATATCATTTTCAGCATATCTCGAGCAAAAAAAAAAAAAACGCTGTAAATAGATGTAATTTTAGAAATGCAAAAATATTCATTGATTGCATTTTGCAATAACTCATTGCAAAATATGGCAAGTTTATTTTTGTTCTGAAATTTAATGATAATTGATTAATAAGTAGAAATTGTAGGATGAAATTGACTTTTGATTATTATCATTTCTAATTTGTGATATATGAATGAGCAGTTGATTTCTAAAGCTATTAATAATTGTTGGATGTAGTTTGGTGTAAATGAAACGAATAGAAGAGATTTAAAGAAAATTATTTTTTAAAGATTAACAGAAAAGATAGAAAAAAAATTGATATTAGACAGCTGATGATAAAGCAAATACAAATGTTCTGATAAAGTAATCATTGCATAGGAAATGATTGATAGAATCAATTTGAAATTGAAAAAAAAAAAATGATAAATAACAGCTAGAGTATTGAAAATTGAGTGGAAATACAACAGACAGGTTCTGTTGCTATTTGCTACTGATACTGCTACTAATACTGCTACTGATATTGCTACTGATACTGCTACTGCTTCTGGCTACTGCTGCTAGCTACAGTCGCTACTTGAAGTAGCATCCATAAATTCTGTTTAAATTTACAAAATCATTCAAAATTTAAACTGGGCAAGTGAATAACACTGGAGTAGTGGTAGTAGCAGTAATAGTAGTAGTAGCAGATAGTAATAGTACTTATCATACAGATTTTGTTAGCAAGTGATTATTTCAACGGAAGTTGGAGTTTGCCAATTTGATGAGCAACATAAATCATCAAAGAATGAATATTCCACAAAGAACAATTATTCTAACAATCATCGGAATGATATGATGATTATGCTGACACGACGATGATACGTTGATGATGATGACGATGATGATGATGATGATGATGATGATGATGATGATGATGATGATGATGATGATGATGATGATAATGATGATGATAATGATGATGATACGACGATGAAGAGGACAGGTTGAGGAAGTTATCGGAGTAAGCCGAGAAGACATAGTCATCAAATTGCCATATTGCGCATCATTCATCATTTTTCTCCTTCATTTCATCTATTACTCTTCATAAAAATCATATTGCTTTATTCTGAACTATCATCTGTTGAATCATTAGCCAAAAATAATAACAGTTTCGTGTTTTTGCGGAGAAGTTGATGGGGGTTATGTTGACATGACCTATGACACTGTTTGATAATATAATTTTAAATAATGCTTAAGTGAAAGTAAAATGAAAACTCTCGATAAATAACACATTCTTTTCATTTCGTCGTTATTCTATTTCCAAATATTTCAACGATATGATCATGTTTATCAGTAAAATCCTATGAATCATGCTTATCATTAAAATCCTATGAATCATGTTTATCACTAAAAATCATTCTTTTTACTGTTACAGAACAATTAAGTCGACCAAACTTATCAATATTTCAACGATATGATCATTTTCCTGTGAATCACGTTTATCATTGGACCAAACTTATCACCTACGAATCATGTTTATCATTTAAAATCATTCTTTTCACTGCTAAACAGAACAATTAAGCCGACCAAACTTATCAATTCATGTTATTGTTTATTGCTTATAAAATATTTATTAATAATGCAAAAGAATATAATTTAAAAAAATAAATAAATTGCTATAACAATAAGAAATATCTAATAATACTCTAGTACATTTACAAAACAAACAATACATATATGCGTTATTGTTATTGTTCGATTAGTGAAAATCTTTGCTTTTAATTACATTACATAAATAAATTACCTTTAATAATAAAAGCCAAACAAAAGCAAAGATTTTTGAATATACCCGCTTTGCTACAAAAAAAAGAAAGAAAATAAAAAAAAAAAAAGAGAGAGACGAACAATTAACACCAGTTGCGGAATGCGGAACCGAGATTTGCAGATAGATAGGAAATATTAGACTTTTATAAGAATGATATCTATCACTAAAAATATCTATCATTCATATTTTATCTTAATTACATTGCAAAAAATGAATATCCTTCTTTTCATTCATTTGAATAAAAAGCTCAATAGAATCTACTCGTTTATCAATTTTTTTTTCTTTGTTAAAATTTAAACATTCAAATAAATTATGATAATGACATATGCACATATTAATTTCAGGAAAAAAGTAAAAATAGAAGCTTTAAGGAAATAATTTCAGGAAAAAAAAAGTAAAAATAGAAGCTTTAAGGAAAAAATTTCAAACTGATAAATGATAAATGAAATGATAAAAATTGGTTTAAAAATTTTCACCTTGATAATACAATAATGCAAAATATCGCAAGCAAAAAATGCTACAACTATCAACTACTACTACTACTACTACTACTACTACTACTACTACTACTACTACTACTACTACTACTACTACTACTACTACTACTACTACTACTACTACTACTACTACTACTACTACTACTACTACTACTACTACTACTACTACTACTACTACTACTACTACTACACTACTACTACTACTACTACTACTACTACTACTACTACTACTACTACTACTACTACTACTACTGCAACTACTACTGTCAAGACGACAGTAGACTTAAATATGATTATCAATTTTAAAACTTAATTAATTTATTTTTTTCCCCCTCTCTTTTCCCTCTAATAGTCTCTCTTTGCTCATATTACCATAAGTATTATTTATTCCATTCTAAGTCGAAAATATTTGAACTTATTATCTTAACTTCAGGTGATAACAGGCATATTCTAGGAGAGACATTAGGGGATAATCACGGATACAGAAACGAAGAGGACATGTAAAACTTGGCCATGAATATTGGGACCTTAAAATTTACTAAACATCAATTAAAATAATGGAACAGAGTAAGACAATAAAGAGGGATAGAAATAGAAAATGATGCTAAAGAGAGAGAAGAAAAAATTGAAATCTATTGTATCCTCTGGTCAGATTGATATGATAATTCACTATGCCTTATGCCCTATGCCCTATACCCTTTGTCCCCTGCAAGAAAACTTCATCGTTTTAAATCATTCTTGACTTTACTAATTTTGCTTAATTAACTATATACTTACACATAAAGTAATCCTTACATTACTTTATCTACTACTGATAATAAAACTTTTTACTCTCCTCTAACACATCCAGTCTTAAAAATGAGATGAAGAGATCGGTTACAGTAATCTCTTTACTTTTTTACTTACAGTTTCCTATTTGAATAAAACTGATGAAAGGATCTGTACAACAAAAGCCGAAAAATGTTATAATCACATTTCTAGTTCTCTCTCTATCTTGCATTTTGCTCTATTCCGCTATTTCAGTTGCATATTTATTTTCAGTAGAATTTAAGTTTAATATTTATGGCCAAGTTTCATATATTATTTTCGCCTACCTCTATTTTCATGGTTAAAAATTATCATTTTAGTTAGTATATTATCATGAATGAAAGTTAAAATGATAAATTCAAATACTTTCGACAGTGAATAAAATTATCTATAGTTTTACATCGTAAATTGTTTACAACAATATGCCTTACTAGCTTTCGATAACATGCCTTACTAGCTTTCGACAATATGCCTTACTAGCTTTCGAAATATGCCTTACTAGCTTTCGATAACATGCCTTGCTAGCTTTCGACAATATGCCTTACTAACTTCGACAATATGCCTTACTACAATTTATTTACATTTTTTAAGATGGAAAAATGCCTCGAGAAGATACTCAAAAAGGCAGAAATTAATTGGATTTTCTATATTTTATTTAATTTTCAATTGCTTTTAAAAAAAAAAAAATGGATCTTACCTTCGATCTATTCAATGTAAAAAGTAAAATTGAAAGAAAAAAAAAACTTATTTGAATTTAAGTATAATATTTTTCCAATTAATATTTGAATTTGTTACTAAATAAATACAAAGAGATCATGATGTAAAATAATAAATATATTTATGATCCATTTAAGATAACTAAATTTTCAAAATTAAATCAATCAGGTAAGTCGTGCTGTTGTTTGAAATGATGCTGCAGCAAATGGATTTACTGCTCCAAATGGTGCAAAACCTATAAATTTATAGATTTTAATTTAAAATAAAAAACTATTATTTCAAATAATAATCATAATATTCATAATCATAGTAGTAGACATTTCTCAAAATAGGCGAAGTGATAAAATTAGGGAATATCATTAAAATGATGTCAATTTGAATTTCAAGAAATAAAAACAAAAATGATTGATAAATTTCATCTCTATAGTTCCATTAACCTACATCTTTACTCCACCTCAAATTACTCAAATTTTTCATTGATCTTTTTTTTAAAAGAAAAAAAAATTTTTTTTCTATTTTTCTACTATCGTTACTTTCAAATCGACGTTTCATGTTTATTGGAAGTAAAGAAGATAACACAAGTATTTTCGTTTAACTCAATGCCTGATGGAAACTTTTCATATGCCAAGAGAATGGATAAGCAGTTATCAATATATCCGATGATTATCATGGTTATCAATATATTTGATAAGTATTTGTCGAATATATCTAATTTGATGTTGTTAATATGAAATAATTCAATTTAAATTAAAAAAAAAAATCTTACTAGTTGGAGCATTAAGAAATTGTGCAGCTGGTGAGGCACTAACAGATGCCGAATAAGTTCCCTGATAAACTGCTGAAGATAAGGAATGAGGTACCGCACTACCGCTATAACTTGATAATGTCCGCGGTGAAAGATTGTGCGATCGCGTATAATCTGCAATTATAAATAGCTTATCATTTCTTTCAACAAAAAATCAAAAATTCATGAAATGATTTTAGCTGAAAGAAAAAAAAAAACAAAGCGATGAAAAGTCTGTTTTAAAAAGTTTAGATTCTCACCTGGAAATAGAATTCCAGAAGTTAACTAATATTTTAGGATTTTTATGATCTAAAAATGATAACTTCACAAGCAGTTCAATTTATCCCGATTTCAACATGTGATATTAGTTTATAACTTATCACTTATTTCTTTTTCCTCATCTCTTTTTTCGTGTATTTAACGAATTTTGCACAAATTTAAATCATTTTTGTTAAATTGTATAATTCAATTTATGCATATCATTTCATGTATTTAGAATACAAGTATATCTGTTATCATTTTCTACTATATTTGTTATCATTTAGTATTGTGTCTTATTCTTTATTGATTACTCCCGATCCGCAGGTCATTGACAGAATCATATTATGGATTTGTTCAAAAATGCTCCGTCAACCAAAAATTCCTTTCATTTTTAGAGAGCTGAATAATGTAGATCAAATAAGTAAGGAGATGAAATCAGATTAGATTATGATATGATATCGAGCTTATGTTTTGGATCTCATGATATCTCTCTCTCAACTTGATTCTGATTTTGATTTTGATCTTTTGCTACATTTTTCTTTTGTACACCAAACTAACTTGAAAAGCTTAAAATTCTAATAAGTTTGAACATGAATAATCAATATTTTTCATTTCAAAATTCTTAACAATCAAAAATTTATTCTATTCTTTTTTTAAAAAAGGTAAATTTGAATTGAAAATTTTGCTATCATTTCAATAGTCGCATAATATTGAATATTGAAAAAACTTGCCATTATTTGTATCAAATTGAGCGGTATATGCGGAAGCATAATGAGATAACGGATCAACGGGAGTTCTTGGTGGTGGTAAAGTAAATTGTTGGCTAAAATTTTATAAAATATTAATTTTATCGGAATTAAATTTAAACTCAAATTAGCAATATCAAACAATAAAAATGAGATAAATTTAATCGAAATAATAATAGCATTTACCTGTTATACAATGCTTCTGCTAATTCTGCAGCTCTTTTTAATATTAATTCTTTAGGTAACCTTTCTGGATCACCTGGATACTTCGGTAATAATTTTTGCAGTCTTTGAAATCCAAAATCTATACTTGGCTCCGAAAGTGCTAAAATCATTCTTTTTTTTTTTCATCTTAATATTTTTGCTTAAAATATTCGAAACAAAAAAAGAAAATTGAAATATGTTAGCAAAATATTTGTATAAATAAAAAAGATTGAAAGAGAATAATTTTTCGATCTTTTTTTTATTCGTTTTTTTTTCCTTTTTTTTTATTTTTAAATTTAATTCTCGAAGTTTCGTGCAATTCAAAAAATTAAAAGTAAAAAAAGAAATTGACAAACTTACAAACATAAACAAATCTTCCAGGATTTCCTTGATTAAGTTGCTTAGATTTATAATTTAATGTTACTTCAACAACACCTGGCATATGACGAGGTGGTGTTGTTACACGCATTGCATGTGGTGTTATAATTTGTATTGACTATAAAAAAAGTTTATTTATATTGACAAAAAATGTTGAATATTTCTTTCTTTCTTTCTTTTTTTTGTCTTATTTTCTATTCGAGAAAAAGCATCTTTCCGTAAGCATGATCTTTCCTCTAAATGTTTGAAATTATTTCAAAAATCCTTTGGGAATAATAAATTTTTATAAATATTCATTTTTTTTTTTTGTTCTATCGACTAGTGTTGGATTGATTGGAATATGTAAATATTTTTTATACTGCATCAAATCATTGTTTAAACTTCTCTGATATAACTATGATCATCATAATCATTCATCATGTCATTCTAAACTACTCTGATAAACAATGATCATCATAATCATTCATCGTATTTCTAAATTACTCTGATAAACTGTGGTTCATGATAATCATTCATCGTATCATTCTAAATTACTCTGATATAGCTATGATCATCATAAATCATCATTTCTAAACCATTCTGATAAAACAATGATCATCATAATCATTCGCCATATCATTCTAAGCTGCTCTAGATAACTATGACCAATAATTACATATCATTCATTATTCCTATTATTAGTAGAATCATAGGATTCTGAATCTAATTGAGTATTTTAGAAGCAATTCATAACAATAAATGTTAAACATATCATTTTGTTCAATAAATTTAATAATGAAACTGTTTGTAGCTCAAATTATCTTTTACCAATCTACAAAGTTGCAATATATTCTTGAAGTTTCTCGAGGATATATTCACTCCTAACATTTCAATCTATTTCATCATTTCCGATTTCTGCGATATATAATTATTTCCAACAATATATCATGAATTCTTACATAGACAAGAAATCGTAAATCGGGAAATATTGTATATTAGTAAAAGAGCTAAGTGAGATTCAGAACGACAAATAATGGATGGTAAAAATTCTACCTAGAAATAAAGTAAGAAAATCGAATTCAAATATTATCAGATGGATTATTTAATACTTCTAAAAAGAATACATAAATGAAATATATGTTCAAGAAGTACTATGCAAGCCTTATTTTTCAATTTATTTAAAAATTTAGAAAGCAAAAAGATTGACGAACTTCGCTCCAAACTGTAGTAGGCCCGAATGAAACTTGTAAACCTTCAAAAAAGTTTTCACCAATGATAATTACTGATGTACCACCTTGTGTCCAGCCTTCACTAGGACATATTGCTTTAATTACTGGATTCGACTTACTGCAACATCTGACGAATCAGATATATCTGCAATGTAATCTTACTGTATCGGTCTTTTGCTTAATTTTGTGTTGAAATTTAAAAAAAAAAAATAATTTTCCACAAATTTCACGAATTTTAAAAAGTTTTCTTATATTTTAAAGAATGCAAAATATGATAATTCATATCATATCATAGTGATAAATATTGAATTTTTTTAGTTAATGTAAAATTAGAAGTTAACATAAAATTAGAACTTAACTTTAAGTACTTATCATGTTAACAGCAATCAACAAGTTAATCTTTTCCCTACTCTTAAGCTTAACAGTTATGGATTTTGAAAATGACAGAATAACGATGATTAATTTTCTTCGAAATTTCACAGTTAAAAATAATAGCAATCCATATGGTGTGTGGGATTCGTTAAAGCGATAGATAACAAATTGATAGCTGACAAGATTACGGTAGCAGTGAGACTTTTATGAGAGTAATGGAAAGGAAATCGATCGAATGAGCCATCCAATTGATAGCCATTTCGAGCATAACTTTAAATAACAACTTTAAAAGCTATTGAAAAATAGATATAGTTGTTCAATCTCGAGTTTAGATCATTTTTATTCATACTCCCTAGGATATTTTATTTTTCAATTTTTTTTAATGACTTAGTGTCGAGATTGATGGTCGAGATTGATGAAGTAAGTTATCAAAGTTAATGTCAGTAAATAGGAATTCATTTCAAAAAAATATTCCTAATAAAAATTGAAACATTTTAGTTGCAATGCAAATATGATAATTCATATCATAATGACTGGTTGATAATGGTATTATCCTTGCATTGCAACTAAAATGTTATCAAAAATCGAAATATTTTAGTTGCAAAGCAAGCATGTTAATTCATATCATAGTGATTGGTTGATAATGGTATTATGATAATCAAAATCGAATTCATATAATAGTGATTGGTTGATAATGGTATTATCCTTGCATTGCAACTAAAATGTTATCAAGAATCGAAACATTTTAGTTGCAAAGCAAGCATGTTAATTCATATCATAATGATTGGTTGATATTGATATTATCCTAATCAAAAATCGAAATATTTCAGTTGCAATGCAAATATGATAATTCATATCATATCATAGTGATTGGTTAATATTGATATTAGTGGAATTGAAAATACATTGATGAAGATTTTCGAGATTTTTCACTTAGATAAAGTTCTTCATGGAAGCGAAAATTTTATGCACATTTTATGGATGAAGCTTTGACTAAATGAAGTCTGTCAATCCATCTATATCTCCATTTAACATTATATATAAATATAAATATAACATCTCATGGTCGTTACATTTTTGATAAAGGAGCATAAAATAGGACATTAACGGATGAATCGAGATATGGATCACTCAATTTCTTAACTATTCTCCTCTCATTTGCATATTTCAAATAGCCTAGCTTGAATAACTGAAAATGTTCAGACCAGATTTTCATATATTATATGGCATATATATATATATATATATACATACATGCATATATATTGTGTGTATATACATATATTTATTTATTTATTTGTTTACTTATTTATTTATTTGTTTATTTACTTATTTGCTTATTTACAGGCGCAATAATAATTGCAGCCATACATTTTGAAACCGATAATGATGATGGTTTTTTTTTTTTTTTTGGTTTTTGCTTAAACAGGTTTAATTTCATTTAATTATCAATTTATTTAGAGTCAGGAAAAGTTGGAAATTTTTTTATCTGTGAAATTTCAACCTGAGCAAGTTCACCATTTTAATTTTATATTATATCATTCTGATTCATAAAAGAGAGCAATTTTCAAGACTATTATGAAACAGAGTAGAAAATTAATTTTTAAAAATTAAAATTTATTGATTATTGATTGAGAGATAATTGGAGATAAGTATTCTCTTTTGTTTTTTTTCTTTTTGCCATTAATAAAAAAGGTTAAAAGGTAAGTTTATATATCTTAATGATTCCCTCCTTCTCCATCCCTCTCCTTTTTGATTAAGTTTCTTATCCATCAATTCATCAATTTTCTGCATGTGAATTAGGTAGGCTAAATATCGATAATACTTGGGATGGCAAATCGAATTTAAAGTCATAATAGGATAAATGATGAAATGACAGCAGCTGTGACTGCCAAAAGAAAAGCATTTTCAAAAAAAGTAAAGACTATCATTACAGCAATATTATTAATGACTTCCTCATTTGCATATCTCATATTTAACATTTTGACAAGCGTTAAACTCTGCAAAAAAAAAAAAAACATTGCTTATCTTGTAGATGATAAAATTGTTGATAAAATTGATTTATTATTTTTTTAAAATTTTTAAATGAATTCAAAAAAAAGGAAGTAAGTGTTTTTGAGAAAGTTTAGTTAGACGTTCGAGAAATCATTTCTTCATATTTCAAATGATAGCTTCAACGATGAATTAATGAATAACAAATTTAATTTATTATTGTAATGCTACAAATTAAATATTTGCAGTTTATTCTATTATGCTGATTTGATTAAGTGCAGTAATAAACTTAGCAAGGATACTATTTATAATGTTTCGAGAATTACTACTGGTAATCGAGAGGAGATAAAAATATTTCACAGTCATCATCATCATTATCATCATCATCATCATTCATCATCATCATCATCATCATCATCATCATTATCATCATCATCATCTAAGGAGCAGCAGATCTCAATAGCATAATTATGTGCTTTCGATCGCTAATTAAATTTGGGTATCGCATCATGTCCCAATGAATTACACAAGCCTGTCATCGATGAACATACTACACACTTTTATATCTTTTCATTTATTCCAATTATTTTCTTCCTCCTTCTCAATCCACCCTCAACTCTCTTCTCCACTTCTAATTACTTTATCATTTAATTGATTGGATATGTCAAGTATTCAATAACAATTTATATTTTTAAGTGAAAGTTCAAAGTTCAACAGAAATTCTACAAATCTATGAGAAGTATAAAAAGTTGCAAATAATTTACCTTCAGATGGATCAACACGTTTCGCTCTTCTTCCATGTTTTGAGTTTTATGAACAAACATATTATCTGATATAGCTAATAAAGGCCCATCTACACGGGCTGTTGTACCCAATACTACCTAAAAAAAAAAAAAAAAAAAATCAAGATAACTTATTTCAATTGTTATTGACTATGATAAGCCTAACTGATAGAAATTATCACAATTTTTTACAATCTCGAATAATTTTTTCAGCGAAATATAATAAGCAAAAAAAATTTGACTACTATTGTAAAAGCAAAAAATTTAAATTATAATTCTATTCCTAAACTTTCTGATAACTTCAAATATTCCTAAACTTCCCAGATGTGAATTTTAATTCTCAAAACAAAAAATGTTTATAAATGCATTTTTCAAATTTTTAAGAAAATTCGCAAATATCATTGACAGATGTAGAAAGTGAAGAAATGATGATATGCATGATTGAAAGGGTGAGAGGTCATCTGCGAAGAAATTTGATTGATTGTGTCGTTTTAATATGACAATGCGCAAGCACATGCCGCTCACTTTAATTCAATACCACTAAACAAACTGATCGTTCCATCTTTATGCAAATTATCGCTGATAAAACCACCTGTTTTACTAGCTTACTTCATCCCATGTTTCATTTATATAAACTGCGTTAATATCGTTACTACTTTTTTTGCAAGAAATGTCAAATAAGAGACTTTTATGATTCTCGAAAAAATGATATTCACTTGTTCAATATTATCAATCATATCACTGAAACCTATATATGTTTTTCTGATAAATTTGGTTAAATTAATTCAGTTTAAGTTAATCCAAAAGTTATTTAAGTTGTAATTTAGCTCCTTCTAATATGTAGCATTTTAATTAAGAAATAGCATATACCTGGAACCTTCTCATGTCTCGAGGATTGCCAGCATTCTTTAAACAATTCTGATTACATTTAAGAAAGAATTTCAGAAAGAACCTGAAAATTTTCAAAAATTATTTTCCATGAATGATTTAAGAATCGAATTCATTTTTGTTTAAATATAAGGGAAAATTAAATTAGTAATCTTTAATCGATTGCATTCTTTCATTACTACTGTATTCAAAACTATAGCAAATATATTATCATTTTTTATTACAACGAACGGAACTAATTCCCGACGACAATTTGATAATTTAAAAAACGAAAAAAAAATAAAATTCTTTTTCACGAAGTGGTATTTCCGAATGTAAATTTTATTATATAATATAATTATAATTTTAAATAATAAATTAATTTCCATTTTTCAATTATCTTTTCTTTTAAAAGTATGGTAAACAAAAAAATTTGAAATGAAATGATTTCGTTTCTTTTTTTTTTCCTTTTCAAATTAAAATTTTTTTTTTGCTATTTGAATTTCATTAAATAGAAATTACGATATAAAGTATAATTCAATTACGGTGTAATCAGTTTGTTTTTTTTTTTTTTTTTGAATGCTTTCAGACAAAAAAAAAAATCGATTAAAAATTAGATAGAATTTGCCGTTTAGAGATTTTAAAAATTTTTTATCAAATGAATAAAAATGATTAGATGAATAAACAATACAAGAGATTTGTCTCTTATCATACTGGATTACATTTTCGATTTTGCCTTACTGGAAAACCCATAAATATCCATCCCAGAATTGCAAAATCTAATTTAGCTTAGTGGGTCTTCTATATCCTATCAACAAGCACTCATATGTATACTTTTATGTCACCAAATCTACGATCGTAAAAAGCTTGAAAATTTTTATCGTCATTTTCCTGCCTTTCTAATAAGCGTAAAATTTTTGTTCAACGAAAGTAGGAAAAATTATTTCTCTCATTAAATGTTTATTCTTTAGCCAAAATAAGTTATTTTACATATATATGTATATATACTAATTAATCTAATTAATTTAATTATATTCATTAGTTATTTAATTTAATTCCGAATTGACATAATATGTATAAAAATAAGCATGAAGTAATTATCATATTTCAATTAATTATCAAGTAAACAAAGTTAACCAAAAATAGGAAACAATAAGAGATGTGAAAATAAAATTGCTTTGAATTACAGTAGGACAGATGATAATGATAGTATAATAGATGAAATAATTGACAGTTGGTTTGAATATATAAACAAAATGCATACCTGTCAATAATGACTGGATCAGATGGTGTCTCATTACGATTACCACAACTTTTCTTCTCACAACAACGACTATAATTAATTGATAATTTAATTTATTTTGGATGTTTTAATTTATCAGCAAAAAAATTATTTGATAAAACGATACCTACCTGCACATTACTTCATGTGTTAACAATACGCGACACATTTCAGGATTCTTATCTTGTCCCTCATAAGCTATCGCCTATAAAACTGATAAAATAATCAAGGGAAAATTATATTGCATGATTTTTCTTTTTTAAATTTATATTTTAATAAAATAAGCAAATTTTGTGACATGTAAAATCTAAAAATTAAATACTATTAATAGCATATGAAAACTAAAATTATATTATGCATATACAATAGCAAACTACCAATATGGCAATCTTGCAAAATTATGAACTTAATCGGTCAAAAGAAATTGATATATTTGAAAAGAATGATAAAGGAATTTGAATGAAAGAATGGGAAGGAAATAAATTAGTAAAATTAGCGAAATCATTTCTAATATTTCTTAAATTTTTTTTTTGTGCATTGTCAAAATTATGAGAATTTTCAAAATTTTAAGCAAATTAATAATTCAAAATCAAATACGCACCACAAATCAATTTTTACTTTCATTTGAAAAGTTTGTTTTTTTTTTTTTCTGTATTTCATTTATTGTTATAAATAAAATTTATTATGATAATTTTCAAAGATTCAACATGTAGCTAAAATTTTCCGGAAAATTCAAAAAATTCTTTTTCATATTTCAATTTTTTTAAACAATAATAATTGATAAATGCTAAAATGATAAGAGTGAAACTGATCTGCTGCTAAATGCTATTTGATAAATGACAAAATAGTGAGAATAATCTTACAATTAATGAATGATAAATGTCATATTTCCTATCGTTCAAAATGCTATGCAACAATAATTAAATTGTTTTTGTGTTGTCAAAAAATGGATTAGAATCGTCATACCACCTGTTAACATATGCTTCCCACATAAATGTACAGATATATGTATATAAACATGATTTTGCGGTTGCTTCAAAAACGTTAAATGTATTAAGAAAAGTCCTTGATTTCATTTCAAAAATTTAAATTTTTGAATTACCAATATAGCTCGCATACCTGTTTGGAAACACTATCAACAAGACGAACATATAAATCTTGCTCTGAACGCAATCCTAAAAATATTCCACAATTTAATTAATTAATTACTCTGAACGTAATCCTAAAAATATTTCATAATTTAATTAATTAATTACTCCCAAAATAATCCTAAAAACATTTCATAATTAATTAATTAATTACTCCCAAAATAATCCTAAAAACATTTCATAATTAACTAATTACTCTGAAAATAATCCTAAAAATATTAATTAGTTACTTCGAAAATATATCCTAAAAATATTTCATAATTTCATTGCACAAATTCAAAATCAATATGAAAAATTTTTGCATATTCATGAATCAATCAAAATATTCAAATAATTGATGAAGATAATTTTGAAAGAAATTAAAAAATTAATTTATTTTAATTTTACCAACCGTTAGCATATGCAAGCCATAATCGATAATGAATACCATTCCGCGTATCTTGACCATCTACTTCACGTTCTTTTTCAACAAAATCCGCAAATTGTGTTCTTTCAATTTCCACCGGTTGTCCAGCACGATCATATAATGCGATAACAAAATGAAAGAAATTGCTTTTGCGTAAATTATTAGGCGGATGTTTCTCGAAATGAGCTCGTGCTAATTGCGCACTGAAATTGCATTATTATATTAAACCTAGAAATAAATATAAACAAACTTATTGACCTTAATTCAAGTTTGTTTTATCAAGAAAAAAAAGAAAAGAAATGTTTCAAAGTTCTATTTTGATATGTTAAACAACGTTATCATTTATTATCTCCTATTTTTTTAAAAGATAATTAATAAAGTCTAGTTTGCATACTTATAATATTTACATTTCGTTCAACGTTTAATAGTATAATAAAATACTGAAATTGAAATATTTAAAGTTGATATGTTGTTAAAGAGGAATAGTTCGGCAATCCATTATACGGATGATAAAGTTTAGGGGAATAATTCGGCAATCCATAATATGGATGAGGAAGTTCAATATGAATAAAATTAGTGGAATAACGGAGTAATAGGGCGGAGGAAGAAATGAAATACTTTGTAATATTAGTCCCGCCGGTATTGAAACTATTTTACTTTTTGAAATATATAAATAAATACAGAAAAGAAGGAAGAAAAAATAAAATAAAACGAATAAAATGGTGATAAAGAAAAGAGATAAGAGAATTTCAGGTTTCTAAATTTATCCAATGAAAATGATTGTGCTAAAATAGTACGATGATAAAAGAAATCCAACGGGGAATTTATTGTTAGGATAAAAAAATTAAAATTAGTTATGAAGGGAGATGAGATATATTTTTATTAGTGAAGAGAGTTATTGGTGACACGGAGGTCCCTTCACAGGGACATTTGGGACTAACGTTTAAACTGTTTAGCTAGCAGACATCATTTTTCCCACCTCAATTTATCCATCTAGGCTTAATTTAAAATTTTCTAAAACTTAAAACATGATATGTAATCGTTTGATAGATAAATCATCTTGATCCAATTCCTATTGCCTAGATGACCGCTCACCTTACCGGCGAACTGTCTACTACCGTTGCTGCCGCTGCTGCTGCTGCTGCTGCTGCTGCTGCCGGATTCCATTGGGTACGTAATGCGGCCCCAAGTGGTTCGTCTTTCATTTGTCTTAGCAAAGTTGCATCTTGGAAACCAAACATCATCTTGACATTCGATACAGGACATTTACCGCTTCGTTGAAATTCTCTCCTCTTAACAAATTAATTACCAATTTTGATTTTAACCGTTTTGTTGTTATTTGAAGAAAAATCATGAAAAGCCGCTTAAACATTCAAAACCACAAAAACTTACTCCCTTCTCTATTGCTTGATTCTTGAATATTCTGTGCATATATTTGCGCTTGTCTGTGTCTGTGTTTGTGTATGTGTGTGTGTGTGTATGTGTATGTGTGTGTGTGTATGTTTGTGTATGTATGCATATATTCCCGTATGTGTCTGTGTCTGTCTCTGATATATGTAATATATTTGCCAAGAGCCTAAGGATTTTTATTTGCTTCTCTATTGGTTGGTGTTGACAAAAAAAAAGGAAAAAAAAACACGCCTCTCGGGATCAACTAATTCGAAATTTTGCTCAAGATAAGAAGTGATATTGGAGGAAGAAATTTGCAAATAGGAAATATTTCGAAATGGATTCGTTGTTGTATTTGCTAATGCTACTGCCTTACTGCCTACTGCTACTACTACTGGGAGAAGCCTTGAATCACTGGGGAAATCAAAAGCTGATATGAAATCAGGCCTTCCGATTTTAGCCTATCATTCTTCATGATATGCTCCACCCATCTTCATCACCAATCCTCAATGCTTCTTTTATTTCACGCCCCCAATAAATAGACATTCTCATACTGTAATAGTAGTAATGCTATATTGCTTCATCTTCTTCATCATCTTCATCATCTTCATCATCATCATCATCATCATTGTCATCATAATCATCATCATCATTATCATCATCATCAGCATCATTCATCGTATTCCAAATTGAACCGATCATTCTAAACCTATCCAGAATCTCATCCCTCATCTTTCATTCTCTCTATCTTTCTTTTCTTTTCTTTCCTTTCCTTCTGCTTCATCACATCCATTTTTATCGTTTTAATCTGTTTACTATTAAATTGTTGCGGTAAAGAATATGAGTTAACTGATCATTTTATGCTATTATTTATTTATGCTTTCTTGTTTTAGTCAATTCCGCAAAGCTATGATAATGAAATGAAGACGGAAGACGGAAGACGGAAGATAGAAGACGGAAGACAGAATGTTTTAATCAACTTTTAAATTTTTGTTATTGTAACATTATTTAATTCATTGATAATTCTAAATATTGCTTATCAAACAATCATTTCATATATGTATGTAATAGTAGCGTAACATTCTGATGCTGTTGTTATCTTTCAATTATGTAAATTTTACTATGCTGCATGATTTCTATATAGTATTTATCAGTTATCACTTATGTATTTTCTAAAAGTATGATATCTCATACTTGCTTCATATTACTTTTTCTTCCCGAAGATTTAATTCTGAAGATGGAATCAATGCAAACTATAAATCATAAAAACTTGATGATTCAATTCTTAGCGAAGCGATTTTTTGGCAATTGTTTCTTATTTCATTTTAGATTTGTTCAGCAATATCATATCAATCCGATGATAACACGTATTACTTCTCTGAGATAAAAATTTCAATACTACAAGGATAAATTTATAAAAACTATATTTATTTGTACGTACTGTTATCAACAATACTAACTTTATTACTTAATAGTTGACGATATTTTTCATTTCATTCGTATTTTCTATTCATATCAATAATCATTATCTTTTCTCACTTCTAATATAAACTTACCTGGAATCAATATTTTGCTAATTATCAATGAAATTCTGTATAACAATGAATTGCTGTTTACTAGTGATGCATCCAAATATATTATCAGCATACGAAAAATATTTCAATATTTATATAATTCGAAGATCCTACTTCAAATTTAAATCATAAATTGAACTCGGTTTTGTTATCAGAAGAAATTAATGTGATATCATTAATTGCCATCTGTAGTATTTGTATATAGATGCATTTTGAACTTAATTTTGATGATAGTGATATGGATGTAGGATTTAACAGTTTGTCAATTTAAAATACTAAATATTAGTAAATTAAAATGTTAAACTTTGCTTACTAGTGACAAGAATAAGAAATGATAAGTTGAAATTGTTATGAAAATGTGAAACTGATAAGCTTAGACTATCTAAACTAATATTTAGAAGCTAGGATTGATTAAACGGAATAGCCAAGAATGGAGAAATAACAAATGACGACTCATCTGGGAATTGAACAATATCAAACTTGATGCTAACTGACATTTGACAAAGCAATTCAAATATATTCACAAATATCATTTTAAAACTAATATTTATCAAAGCCAAAAATTTCTTCTTCAAGCGTTTCTTTTTTCTTTTTTTTTTATATAAAAAAATCGATTGAATTTTAATTTTTTTTTGAATTTTTTTTTTAAATCTTATGATACTTGAAGGAATGCATTACGAGAAATTCTCATATAGCTTTTGAATGGTACTTTAATATCATTGAATGTTACGGAGAAAGATTGGAATTTATTTTTGTTAAAGTAAGATAATCACTTAAACAAATTATTTTTATCAACGAATCAAACATACTGAAGTGATAAATCGTTTTAGCAAAGATTTAATAAGTTGGATGAAATCTAAAAAATATGCAAGAAAGTTTTTCAGTTTAGTTAAATGCAATTTTGATTAGCTGATTATAAAGTTACTGAAAGAAAAAAAGGAGTAAAGTACAAATAACAGCCCAGGACAATTTGATTAAAGGAAATTAATCAGATCACTGATAGATTCATTCATATCATGTAACTAAATCAAACTTAAGGCAAAATTGTTAGCATTTTGAGATAGCCGATCATACGAAACTTTTTTCTCTAACTAGCCGATCATACGAAACTTTTTTCTCTAACTCAAGTAAAGTGATAAAACAATTAAGCAAATTGCTATATTGAAATGATAAAATGTTAAAACATCAATTTAAGGAAATTTAATTTCTTTTTTTTTTGGATTTCTTATCTCTGTTAAATTTTGTTTTTTTTTTTTTGATAATGTAATGATTAATGTATTATTATAATTGTATGGCATATCATGATTCATTTTTAACCTAAAATATATTCATTTTGATCATTTTGCTTTTTGTGATATAAATTCAGGTTGGAGAGTTAAATTTTGTACCAATTGATTATCTTATCTTTCCAGTGTAATAAATATTTTAAACGATCGATAAAATTGAAAGCTAACTCCTCTTCTTGTGATACTTACTATCCAAAAGACAATGATTTCTAGGATTTTCTTATCAGTTCAAAATTCAAGATACATTTTCCTGATTATATATATTTGTATGATATTTATAAATCGATATCACTTTATTTTTATGTTTTTATAGTATCATTTCTAACAATTGAATTTGATGAATTCTCTAAGGAAAATGCTTAAAACATATTATTGAAAACATTCAGCACGAAACACACAATTCATCACATCTTCGAGAATGCTTTTATTGATAATCACTAGAAAGAGAAAAAGAAATGATTGGTTGTTAAGTTCGTTACAAACTTATCTTATCGATTGAAATATTTTAGAAAGCTATTTACAGAAAATATTTCTTGTTGCAGAGATCAGACACTTCAGTTATATCAGTTTATTATCTCTTGAATAATATCATCTTTGCTTATCATAGTGTTTTTTAATTCCTTATGTATCACGATACTCAGATATTATTGGCATTTTGTTCCGTAAATTTTACAAATACTAGGGATATTCGAGATTGTTGTATTACTACTGTAGTTGTATTATTCCTGTACTCTTATTTTCAGATTCGTAAATTATAGATTGGTTAAAATTAAAAGTATTTTCCGTAACTGAGCGGAAATTCTTATACGCGTGTTTCCGTGAGAAATCAACGTAAAATTAGAATAATAAGAATATAGGAATCGTTTCAAGATTTTCTTGCAGTGCATAATAATATATGACGAAATTTCTCATCAAAATCATTTATCGAATAATATGTAAATTAGTGGATTTAGAGATGAATTGAAATTTCAAATTATAAATGATGCAATGATCGACTTTTTCATCCATGATCTTTTTAAAATTGCGTTAAAATGGATACTTGCACAGTTTCATTTTTTAAATTTGGTTCCTAAAATGTTCCACAAAGTTGAAATCAAACTAGCCAAACAGATTATTAGGAAAATTCTATCAAAATGGATCCATTTTTGGACGCCTGGGATAAATGTATGATGGATAGATTTTTGGACTTCTGGAATAAATGTATGGTGTTGAAAAATGACAATCAACAAAACCGCGACATTGCTACAAATTATTGAATCATATTTGCTTAAAAAATATTCTAATTGAATATAAACTTAAAATTCTCTAAGAACAATATTTGAGCTAATCAAGTATCAAAGATCAAAATTACTGCTACTACCTGTTCATGCCTTAATTCTTAGGGTAATTCCCTAATTCATACCTTAATTTTTCTTTTCATTCTTGATAATCTATCTTTGTGTATACTTTTGATACGGCCATTTTTTTTTGTTTTTATTAATTCCATTATATCTTACTCGTTTACTAGGCTATCAATTTTTGCGCTCTTAGCTTTTATCAATAAATTACGAATGCCAGTGGGTGTTAGCAGTGATAAACTTTCATTAACAATGATAAATTTAAATTTGGCGTTGTTTATTACTTGCATGAGGTAATGCATGCTAAAAAGGCTAACCTTGGCCCAACATTTACTAACTATTCGATAAGCAAATTTTAAATTTAAAGTCCTAAAAATGCAACATTTAAAGAAATATTATGCAAATAACTTTTATTCCAAATATAAACAAATAATAGAAATGTACCATAAGTTACGGAATTTCATATTTGAATCAATTATTTCGGCTAACTTCTTTCTAATATTTTATTTTTTCTAGAAATTTCCTCAGCAACATTATCGCTTTGATAATATTATATATCTATGATATCCTTAATCAAATCATACTGTACTATTAATTAGTACAAAATTCAGAAGAAGTGAAATGTGCTAGCAGAATGAGGAGGCAACACTATACTCCTACAGTATCCGACCTGTTTTGACCTCTTCTAAATTATTCTACTGTCAATCACTCAAATATTGCTTGCATCGCAATCGCTATTGATCATAGGAAGTTCACTACAGAATAAGAAATTGCAAAACTATTCATGGAATGATTTAAGAAAAATAATTTTTAATCAATGAATTGAATTTAATTAAATAAGAAATAATTCTAATTGGCGAATTGAATCTAATTAAATCTAAATCGATGATAATGCAGGCTCCTTGAGGAATAGATAGTTTAGAACTAATTGATAGATTGAATTTAAGAAATTGATAAAAATGAAACATATGTTAAAATGATCGTTTGATTAATAAAGTGATAGCAAGAAATTTAAAATTCTCAAAAAAGAAGGCTAATTATATTTCTGATTTCAATTTCTTATTTGATCTTTCACGTTCTTTAAATTGTTTCACATTTCCATATAATATGAAATGGATATAATTCAGGTACAGGTCGCCTATTTTGTTATTCAGATGATAAAGGTAATGTTGACGTTACCGGGAATTAACTATCAGATGATGAAGAGAATGATGAATGAATCTGAAATTACATTTATTATTTTATCGATGCTTTTGTCACTAATTTCTTCTTGCTCTGCTCTTTCCAGACAAAAATTTCATTAATTTTACGATCATTCAAATAAATTAATGAATTTTTCAAGCAAGTTAATTTAAGTTAACAAATTAATTTAAATTACAAATATTCATTTACGACCAATTAATACTTTCAACATTTTCATTTCTTTTTTTTTTGCTCTTGATTTAATCGATAAAGTATCGCGGTAGAAAGTACAACAATAGCTATATATTCATATGATAGAATGAATGATAATAACGATGATAGTATCAGGTAGAAAGTACAACAATAGCTACATATACATATGATAGAATGAATGATAATAATACGATTACGAAAATGGAAGCATTTGATAAATTCACACTTTTGCAATCATATCATGTGATAAAATTATCTCCAAAGTTATAATTTCATCTTTAAAAAAAATTAAACTTAGACAGAATTGAATGTTATTAATTAAGCGAATTTTAACCTCACTTTTTTTAGTATTTAAATTGATCAATACAGCTTTAATAATTTCAACAATTCGTTCCATCAAAAAAAATTACATTAACAGACTAATATTATCATCGTGTGATTACCGACATTTTGATTCAGATAATGAAAATCATAATTTTCGACTTCAATTTTCCGACCAGCGTCGTAATGTCGATCTTCAATTTTTCGACTAATGTCGTAAAAAGCATTCAAAAATGGCTATCATAGTTCTGTACATCGATAATTCATCATATTGGATTTTATTGGTGATAAAAATTGCAATTTCTAAAATACATGATGATAAAAATAATATTGGCGATTGATTACGAAAACCGTTGAAAGCACAATATCAGCCGTGATATGTAAATTATAGCGAAATAGTCCAGGATTTTTCAGATAAATGATTGATCCGAAAACTTTGAAAACCAAAAAAGAATTGAGAAATGAGCGATATTAAATCATTTTTAAAAAGTCTTAGAGTGATAAGATGCAAATCAGTTATACAGGAAAAATTATTAATCTAATGATAATTATCGATGTACTATCATTACAGCTATTGTGATGCAAAATTATTTTTAACAAATTTTGTTCAGAAAAATTTCAAATATTTGAAACTTTTCCAAGTAATCGATGAGAAAGAGATGAGAAAAAGTAAAACAAAAGTAAAATAAAACTTTGTTTTTTTTTTTTGTTTCTTATAAGATAAGAATCTTAAAAGAATGATTGAATTTGAAATCTTTGATATTTTATCATTTCTACAAACTAGCAAAGTCTCGAACTTGTCATTAAACATATAGATAATACCTGTATAATACAATATTAATTGTTTCTCTATAATCGGAATGAATATTTGGTTGAAATTAAAATTGAATTTGTAAACAACATTGAGCCTAATTTTGTTGTTCATTTATTATAATCCTTCTCCAACAAAGAATAGAAGTTTGAGCAGAAGGTACAAGTAAGTGAATCAGAAAACAGTACGAAAGGTTTGATAGTTTTTCGGAACGGATCCTGTAGAGCAAATAACAAAGAAGCATTGTATCGAAGATTAGGAAAAAGATATCATGCATGCTTATTTCAATTATCTTGCTTTCATCCCGTTATCAGTAGCAGAAATAATACCTAAAAATATGCGACAAATGATATTCATATGCTTCGAGACTATGTTTCTTTGTTATTCTCTCTACGAAAAATTTTTTAACAAAATATTTAAAATTTTAACACTTAAAATATTAACAAAATATTATATTTGAAAAGCAATAAACCCTTATCAAAAGAATATCGTCTGTACTGATTAGGATCAACACCGATATTTTCTTTCTCTTTCATTTATGCAAGTAATACTGTTTAGTTTATGAATTGATATCCATTAAGGAATGATTAAATATTTGATTTTGCTTCAAAATTCTTCAAGAATCTTTCAATAAAAACAAACGACGAAATTGCTCAGAATTCGTCTCCAATGCAATGATGGAAACATGCATCTGAAGCACAGTTATCTAAGAAAGATACGTCTGCAAAATACATAATCATTTACAGAATTTCTCACAGTACGATAATTTCAAATCCCTCAGTATGATAATTTAAAATTTTCAAAAAAAAATTATCACATATAATGATACATGAAAATAATCGATAACATCATGTAAAGAGCATTCTACGAGATACTACAGTAATAATGGGTGATAAAAATTATTGAATAAATTGATAACAGTAGGTTGAGCAGTATAATTACTAACAGTATAATTGATAACGAATTGATAACAATATAATTACTGGATTGTCAAAAAAAAAATTGCAAATGAAATCGCCAAAAATTCGGATTTACTATATATTTAAGTTATGATCATTTGCAATAATTCATTTATTCTATCAATAACATTCATATTTTTTTTTACACAAATTAAAAAAAAAAGAAACATATCACCTGGCACTTAGCTCATAAGTCATTTCTCGCAAAATCATTGCTTTTATCGATCGAGAATGGAATAGGAATTTTGAGCAATTATTAGATCGATCGAGAATGGAATGGAAATTTTAAGCGATTATTAGATTGATTGCAATATGGAAAGTTTAAATGTAAATTAGAAAATGCAATTGAAATTAAAAATGTTTGAAGAATTTTTTGTGATATTTATTTAAAATTTATGGAATACACATCGTTAGCAACATTCGTACTAATATTCCATCCAGATTTTATCATACAGTTAAAGATTAATCTGTTGATCAATATTATCATGACCCTTTTCAAAAGTAGCTTTAGAATTTTTATATTTAAATTATCTGCATGCAGTATTAAGGAGTTATATGAATGAAAGAGGTCTTATATAGTTTAATACAAATGACATAATCGAGAATAATTATTTATGACGTCAAGAAAGAGAAACGAGGATAATCTATGACAAAAATTTAAAAAAAAAGATCGATAGTGCATTTCATGCAAAAAATTTGTAAAGTCTTAGATCATAATGAACCTATGATAATGGATAAATATAATGGGAAAAAAGCCGCAGATCAATCAGATCAACAATATTTACTTTCTTTGAAAATATTCCAGTCTGGAATGCCGAACAAATCATTCCTATACCATAATTTAGTCTTAGACTATAATGAACCTAAAATGATAATAGAAAAAAAGCAGCAGATCAATCAGATCAACAATATTTACTTTCTTTGAAAATATTCCAGTCTGGAATGCCGAACAAATCATTAAACATCATAATTTAAGATTTAGTATAATTTATATATTCCAAATATAATTTATAGGAAATAATTTAAGAGATTCATTGCGAGAGCAATTAAACAATTATCACTAAATTTTTTATATAGATGACAAATATTGAAATATCGAAAGAAATGTAATTTCAAATAAGCTAAGTAAGGTAGGAAAGAATATTTTTAAATTGTAAACTGTCAGTAGTAGGTTGTTTTGAAAGAGAAATGATAAATTGAATGAAGTCGTGGTAAAATATTTGAATGATGCTGTTAAAAAGAATATCATTAAGAGTTATAGATTTGACTAGTAAATTCAAAAAAGAAAAAAAAAAGTCTTATCATTAATTTCTAGAAAGAGAGAGTTTGACTGTGAGCAAGGAATTGGTATCGATAACGTAAGACTGTTCTGATATAAAACCACATTTGGAAGATGCACATTATTGAAAGATTGGATAGTTTGATGTTAATAAATTACCGTGGGATATGAATTTTTGCTGCAGAATCTAATTTAAATTTCTCCTTTTCAGGTCAACCTTGCATATGCATATGAAACAAAGGACGCTTTATGTTTAGTTTTGACGCTTATGAATGGAGGTTTGTTTTATGCTTGGTGATATTTACATATTGAAACAGATGATAAAAGCAGGAAATAAAATAAGGAAGTGATAATAGGTATGAATTGATAGTTGTTTTCAGGTGATCTGAAATTTCACTTGTACAATTTAATACCGGGTGGATTCGAGGAAAAACGTGTGCAATTTTATGCTGCTGAAATTACTCTTGGCTTGCAACATTTACACAAGGAGCATATTATTTACAGGGATCTAAAACCAGAAAATATTCTTCTTGATGATTATGGTATGTCAAATTATTTCATATTCTTTTAATTTTCTGTTTTACCTTTGGCGATATTTTGGTGATTAAAGATGGAATGAATGGCTTAAGTTAAATTCATCATCAAATTGAAATACTTTTGGACTGTACCGTAGCATAAAGATTGAAATGCATACTGGTTTAAATTCGAATTATTGCTAACTTTTAATGATTACTTTATAAAAAAGTCATTTATGCTTTCGTCAGGTAATCGATAATTCATTTATATTTCAGGACACGTCCGAATATCTGATTTAGGTCTTGCAGTTGAACTAAGAGATAATGAACCTACAAAAGGACGTGTTGGCACAGTTGGTTATATGGGTGAGCCAGTTTTAAAATTTATTTTTTTATTGTTGCTTAAAATGTCATTTTATCATTTTTGTTGTTCGTATATTTCAGCACCAGAAGTTATCAAGAATGAACGTTATTCATACAGTATTGATTGGTGGGGCTTGGGTTGCTTAATATATGAAATGATCGAAGGAAAGGTGATATTACTGTTTGTTATTTGCTTTGTTTCTAAAATATCTGTTTGCAGTGCAGTTGTTGTATTGTAATAATTTATTAATACTAATTTTTTGTTACTATTATTCATTCAATACTTTAGGCACCTTTTCGGCAACGGAAAGAAAAGGTAAAACGTGAAGAGGTAGAACGACGAGTCTGTGAGGACCAGGAAAAATATTCGGATAAATTTAGTGAATCTACAAGAACAATGTGCAGGTGACAATGGTTGCATTATATATGTTGGTATTAGTATTTATAAAAATATAAATATGTTGCTTAATATATGCATTGGCATTTTTCCAGAGGTCTTTTGCATAAAGAACCGGGATTTCGACTTGGATGTCGTAGAGTTGGTAAACCAGAAGAAGGTGCTGAAGAATTGAAAAGTCATCCTTTTTTCTCACAAGGAGATGTGAATACGGGCAGGGAACCAATACCTTGGAAAAAAATGGAAGCTGGAAAGGTATATGAAGGCAAATTTTTTTTAGGAAACATTCAAATGAAAGATAAAATAGAGCAATTTTTAATATATTTACTTTAAAATCTCTAAACTACAGTCAAATATTCATCTCTTTTGTGTTCTAACCCTTAGATACTATATGCAAGAAAAGGCTGAAGGTGTAAAAACTAATTAACGATGCTGACGGGCAGATTATTCCCTTAATCATGGGCTCATTTATTCTTACAGCATGATCATTGACAGGGCCAAGATTGCTAATAGAAGTTGATTCGTATCTGTTAAATTTTTTATAAAAACAATGAAATATACAAACATTCAGTTTGATCCAATCAAATTATCTAATTATTATAAAAGAGCAAGAGAAAGATAGTATGAAAATACCAATGGTCGTAGAATTGTTTTTACCGTAATATAAAACTATTTATTAACACTTTAGTTCGAACTCAATATATTTCGTACACCTGATTTTATTGTCATTCATCGTTATATAAATACTGTAAAATTTTTTCACTAACATCAAATGGTACAATTAGAACTCATCAATCAATAATTCCACATGCGATCACTTTCTCTAAGAATACCAAAATCAAGAATTGTAGTAATCTCGAGAATGACTTGTTTAAATTTACCAATATTAAAAATTCGAGATTACCAAACATATCGAATTCTCTGTACACTCATTTTCAAAATGACATGTTGAAGGAATAGAAATTTTAGTGTTATCGTTTGCTACTACCTAAAAATTTAGAGAGTTAGCTTCGAGAATTGTCTGCAAAGAATGAATTCTCGAATGAGAATAGAATATTCAATTTATTCCATACACATGCTTCCATATTGCGTCATCAGCAATCATTGTCAAGTTCTCGACTTCGCTACTTTTGCTCATTGAACGTTTAATTCACGTGCGTGCGGGTGGTCTAGCAGCAACGCAACATTCTAGCAAGAATTCTACTGTTGCAGCAACCGATCATTATGATTCAATTTTTGCAAGCATCGTGGGTGGTCTAAAAGATTTCATGAGAAATTTTACTCGGTATATTTGTTGGTCAAACGATTGTGATAATATTTGTTTGCTACATCATCATGACACGAGAAGTTTGCAGAATGATTATGGGTGATTGTTAGATTGATTCAAAGAATTTATATTATCTTTAAGTGATTTAGCAAAGGCGCACATTCAAATAGATGTTAGCTGAGAAAAAGAAGACTTCTGAAAAGAATTGTTTTTGGGAAACTTTATGAATTGTAATTTAGTGAAGTTTTTTTTTTTTTTTTTTAAATGGTCTTGGTTAGATTCATAAAAACATAGATGGATACTATACATATGTGATTTGTCTATAAGGCCTGTGGTTGTGCATTGATTTCTAATTAAAATCAAAATTTTAATTTTAAGCAAATATTAGTAATAATTAGTGGATTATTTAGTTTGAATATTTTCCAAGAAAAATGATGATCAAAGATTATTTAGTTTTAAATATTTTTCAGAATGATGATGATCAAAGATTATTTAGTTTGAATATTTTTCAGAATGATGATGATCAAATATTGAACAAATTTATTACATTGGTACTTTAAATGCAAAATTATAAGAATTTGATAAGGATCAGTTATTAACATATCTATTTAATTTATGTGTTTAATTAAGATTATTGATTGATATGTTCTCGTTAGCTTATACACAATTAATTCGTTGCTTTTGAGTCTATGCTCAAATCATTATCACTTATTTATCGCAGTAGATCTGCTAGATGATTTTACTTGTCAATGAAGGATGATATTTTCTCGAGGAGATAATTGATATTTTCGGTATTTTCTTTTTGAGAAATAAAATGCTATGAATAGTGCTGATGTTTCGTACCTTCTTCGAGAAACATACGTATGATGCACCGTTTGAGGTGAAGTTAATCCTACAATCCATCATGGAGATGTAAATGATAGATAATTCAGGTAAGATAATGAATATGAATTCAGGTAAGATAACGTATGCTGATAATTTGCTTACGAGATTTCTTGATTCCATTCTACAAATCTTGAATAATTGTTACATGTTATGGTATATCTACATCTAATACTCTTCATTTTCGTATGATTAAAAACAAAATTGTGATAATGATTCCGAAAATTTTTTCGTTCCGTCGTTGCTCATAATGCTTCAATTACCTGTTAATATTTTAAGCATATTTCAGCTAAGAAATTTTATCACACAAAACTATTTGTTGCAGAAGTTCATTTTCAGAATGATTCCATGAAGTTTTCGAAATAATTGAAGAAATAATAAATTCAAAAAGTTACCTCGATACTGGTAATTATTTTGACAAATCATAAAATTAGGAATGATAAAATTGTTAAAATGTTAGGTAGTATTTTTGTACTTAAGTATGCTGAAGAAATGAGTGCTAATCAATTTCATAATTTTACTAAAATATGAATTAAATTATAGCCATAAGGCTAACTAGCTTTTATAAATAATAATAAGTGAAATTTTTTTTCCAATTTATTTTATAATTTTTTATTTTACATTTATGATAGATAGCATTTAAAGATCATAGAGCAATAAGCACACAAATCATTGCATGTAGAAGTTTATGTATTCTTAGGTCATGAATATATTCTTAGGTCAGGCTTTCGCTTTCATTATTTCACCTAACAGAACAAATGTAAGGGAAGAAGAGATAGGTCATGAAAATATTTTTAGATCAGACTTCGCTTTCATTACTTCATTTAACTCAACAAATATAAGGTATAAGAAAAGAAGGGATAGGTCATGAATATATTCTTAGGTCAGACTTCGCTTTCATTACTTCACCTAACCGAACAAATATAAGGAAAGAAGAATAGGTCATGAAAATATTTTTAGATCAGACTTCGCTTTCATTACTTCATTTCAGTTAATTGGCCAGCTTTTGGGCTAGCAGAACAAAATTCTTTAAAGACATTAAAATCATTCTTAATCACAATGAAATATTTCATTCAACATAGTTTTTCTATGATGACATCGTCTTTAAATGAAATTTTAAACGATCGATTCTAACAGAAACAAAATCACGCCTTCAGCTAAGGCTTTCCGCACAGCAATTTTCTTATGATATAAGCCAAAGGTTAAATGTCGCAGTTATCAGATGAGTTTCGAAATGTCTGAATTTAATATATATGATTATTCTTATCTATATCAGAATTCTTACTATCTTTCAAATACTGACATTCATTCAGTTCTCCCGAATGAGCAACGAAATTTTATATAGGAGAATCTGGAACTTTAAGTGATACATTTGTATCCTAAAAGGAACAGTTTATTCAATTTCAAATTTCAAGAAAAAAAAAACTTCAACATATAGCTACAAATATCAACTGTATTTACCTGGTGAGAAGGAAGAAAATCGAAATATTTCATGACCAAACCATAATACTAGTTCAGTTACTGCATAACAATGCAGATGATATTATCAACAATCATCGTCGTTATAACACTTCATTATCAATTCATTTTCATTATCATTATCACCCTTTCCTCTCATGAGTAGTAAATTTTTTTTTCCCCAGCAAAAATAAATTTATCCGTATAGATAACATTTATAGCGTACAAAATATGATCTTTTCGATGAAAATCATTGAAATTCTCCTCTATCCCACTCAATCACTATGTGTATGTAACAGTGTTTCAGGAACATTCTCATGGCAACTATCAATAATCACTAATGTTAAGATCGAGATTGGAAGAGATAGATAATTTTGATAATTATAAAAGGCAAATAAGCTGATAGTAAGTTTAGCAAATGACTTGTATTTGTACAACTCTAATGAAACGTATTTAAGAATGTTAAATATATTCAAATTAATCTCGATGTAAAATGTTTTCAAGATTTTTGCTCATCGTAGATTTATTTCAGGCATATTTTTCTCGCCTTGATGTGCCTAATTCAATTGATTGATCAAAAAAAAAATTGTTTTCTTCAAATCCCTTTATATGACATATTTTTCAAAAAAGCTCTTAAGATGCATAGTAAACAATGTTTTATAGGATAGGCAACAAATAAAGATACTGCAATGCAAAAAGAAAAAATTCTTCCCATTTTAAAATATAAGTCCAAAAGTACAAGAACACTGGATTCTTCGTCATATTGAAAAATTATGTACAAATGGATGAAAAAGTAATTATCACTTATTGATCCCAAACTTGGTAATATTCTGCACTACATCCAAAGTAATGACATAAAGAATATAAGTCCAAAAGTACAAGAACAATGGATTCTTCGTCATATTGAAAAATTATGTACAAATGGATGAAAAAATAATTATCACTTATTGATCCCAAACTTGGTAATATTCTGCACTACATCCAAAGTAATGACATAAAGATAAACGAAAAATTTTGTAAATAATCATCAATACAGAAATTTTAATAAAACAAACAAATAAGTCTATGCGCAAGTGTTATCTTAATTGTTGTATAACAAAACACGGACCAAAATCATAGAAGAAATGAAGGATGAATTCCATTATTTGCTATTATTTCGGCATATAATTACAAGCAATAGGTAGAAAAGATTTGAAATGACCATTGACGACTAGATGTACTGAGTTCAAAGTAAAGTTTTAATAAACAGTTTTATATCACGGTAAAAATAATTCTACGACCAGTAGATATTTCCATACTTTCATTCTCTCGCCCATTTATCCAATGCAGTTATTATGATAAGATTATATCGAACTATTATCTATCAGTAGCTGAATCAGATTTAAAAAGAGAAATTTTGTAAACAAATTTTTTTTTTTGAACAATAGTATTAAAATCGCTATAATGATTCCATTATGAGAAGCGACTCCTAGCAAGAATAATGATAACTGAGCACATTGATCAATCAGTGAAAGGCACTGCGATGATAATCAAATCAGATCTGCAACATATATTTAATTAGTTTGTATCGTTTATTTTTAAAATGAATAATATTTCAATTGATCGATCGAAAAGTTTTAAAAATGTGCAAAAGTGAGATTGAAACGTTGCATAAAAAATAAATAAGACTGAAAATGATAGATGAAGGAGAAAAACAGTATAATAAAGATAGTACATACTTTTCGCTTAAATAATCGTGTAAGAAATCCAAATTTGTTATTCGATTCACTTTTGCTATTTTCGCCTTTAGTCGAATCGTTACGCAAATCCATCACTAATTCACCATTTATTTCCATTACATTAAGTTCTTGGAAACACTCTGTTTCAATCATCTATAAAAAACTTTATCTAATTATAGATCAGCGAATTTCTTCATAGATATATTTCATCCATATAACAAACTTTGAAATAAAGAAGGCAGAAGTGAAGATGTTGTAGTATTGATAATCGTGTAATCTTATTTTGAAAACCATTTAAATGAGAACAGAAACTTGCTAGTAGGATAAAACTTTTAATATATAATTATGGACAAATTAAGGGAGGAAATTCAAGTCCCTAGTAGAATGCTTCGACATACTTTTACTAATTGGTTGACAAAAAACTGGTGATTTTGGAATAGTTTAGATTTGAGATTTAAATGATCATAGATATGTCGGACTAAATTAAGAGATAACATTATGAGATAAATCGGACAAAATTAGCAAGCTAGAAAAATTGCAAATTGCAAATTTATAAATATATCAAGGAGCTGATTAAATTAAAAATTAATTCAAATTTTCTGAATCACAGATGCAAGAAGTATAATTAACAAAAACTAGACATTAAATCAGCAATCGAAGTGTCGATTACATTTGCATCTGAAGTCGTAAGTATGCTTTTGAGAAATTAGTAAATGATTGTGTGGAATATATCAAAGACAAATCTTATTGTGATTTGAAGAAACTGTTCAATAATTTGTCTTTTCACAAATCTAAATTGAGCCTGAATTAGCCGTAGAAATTATTAAAAACCATTTTGCCAATATAATTCAACTTTACGCCACTCACACTTAAACTATCGATGACGATGCTTCCTTAAATAAGACAGACGTGGAAATCTGAGTTGTTCTTAAGTGATTCTGAAGACATTATTCTTCAAGTTTCCTATATTAATATCGTAGTCAATTTTTGAAAATCACTGACATATCTTAAGACTATCCTAAATAAAAAGAAATTTTTTCAAACGTTTAATTATACCTCATTTTGCCACGGTATTGAAATACATCCAGTACTGAATTTTCCATAAAATTGATCATCTACTGCATCTAATCTTACACCTTTAACGGTGCTGAACTGTTCAATATCAAGCACATCTTTTGCATACACTGCTCTAGGATCAGGACAAAACGGTGGTACCAACTAAAAACATAAAATGAGTACTTTAACTATCATGTTAAAAAATTATCATCAATTTTATATTATACTGATAATAATTAGATAATTTGATTGAATCAAACTGAATGTTTGTATATTTCATTGTTTTTATAAAAAGTTTAACAGATACGAATCAACTTCTATTAGCAATCTTGGCCCTGTCAATGATCATGCTGTAAGAATAAATGAGCCCATGATTAAGGGAATAATCTGCCCGTCAGCATCGTTAATTAGTTTTTACACCTTCAGCCTTTTCTTCCATATAGTATCTAAGGGTTAGAACACAAAAGAGATGAATATTTGACTAGTTTAGAGATTTTAAAGTAAATATATTAAAAATTGCTATTTTATCTTTCATTTGAATGTTTCCTAAAAAAAATTTGCCTTCATATACCTTTCCAGCTTCCATTTTTTTCCAAGGTATTGGTTCCCTGCCCGTATTCACATCTCCTTGTGAGAAAAAAGGATGACTTTTCAATTCTTCAGCACCTTCTTCTGGTTTACCAACTCTACGACATCCAAGTCGAAATCCCGGTTCTTTATGCAAAAGACCTCTGGAAAAATGCCAATGCATATATTAAGCAACATATTTATATTTTTATAAATACTAATACCAACATATATAATGCAACCATTGTCACCTGCACATTGTTCTTGTAGATTCACTAAATTTATCCGAATATTTTTCCTGGTCCTCACAGACTCGTCGTTCTACCTCTTCACGTTTTACCTTTTCTTTCCGTTGCCGAAAAGGTGCCTAAAGTATTGAATGAATAATAGTAACAAAAAATTAGTATTAATAAATTATTACAATACAACAACTGCACTGCAAACAGATATTTTAGAAACAAAGCAAATAACAAACAGTAATATCACCTTTCCTTCGATCATTTCATATATTAAGCAACCCAAGCCCCACCAATCAATACTGTATGAATAACGTTCATTCTTGATAACTTCTGGTGCTGAAATATACGAACAACAAAAATGATAAAATGACATTTTAAGCAACAATAAAAAAATAAATTTTAAAACTGGCTCACCCATATAACCAACTGTGCCAACACGTCCTTTTGTAGGTTCATTATCTCTTAGTTCAACTGCAAGACCTAAATCAGATATTCGGACGTGTCCTGAAATATAAATGAATTATCGATTACCTGACGAAAGCATAAATGACTTTTTTATAAAGTAATCATTAAAAGTTAGCAATAATTCGAATTTAAACCAGTATGCATTTCAATCTTTATGCTACGGTACAGTCCAAAAGTATTTCAATTTGATGATGAATTTAACTTAAGCCATTCATTCCATCTTTAATCACCAAAATATCGCCAAAGGTAAAACAGAAAATTAAAAGAATATGAAATAATTTGACATACCATAATCATCAAGAAGAATATTTTCTGGTTTTAGATCCCTGTAAATAATATGCTCCTTGTGTAAATGTTGCAAGCCAAGAGTAATTTCAGCAGCATAAAATTGCACACGTTTTTCCTCGAATCCACCCGGTATTAAATTGTACAAGTGAAATTTCAGATCACCTGAAAACAACTATCAATTCATACCTATTATCACTTCCTTATTTTATTTCCTGCTTTTATCATCTGTTTCAACTATGTAAATATCACCAAGCATAAAACAAACCTCCATTCATAAGCGTCAAAACTAAACATAAAGCGTCCTTTGTTTCATATGCATATGCAAGGTTGACCTGAAAAGGAGAAATTTAAATTAGATTCTGCAGCAAAAATTCATATCCCACGGTAATTTATTAACATCAAACTATCCAATCTTTCAATAATGTGCATCTTCCAAATGTGGTTTTATATCAGAACAGTCTTACGTTATCGATACCAATTCCTTGCTCACAGTCAAACTCTCTCTTTCTAGAAATTAATGATAAGACTTTTTTTTTTCTTTTTTGAATTTACTAGTCAAATCTATAACTCTTAATGATATTCTTTTTAACAGCATCATTCAAATATTTTACCACGACTTCATTCAATTTATCATTTCTCTTTCAAACAATTTATTACTCTTTTTGTCCCGAGGTTTTGCGCCAGAAACATATTTTAGTACGGTAAAAATCAACAAAAAAATATGCATACAAATAGCATGAAAAACTGAACATGAGCAGTAATTTGTATTCTTGAAGAAACTTTGAAACTTGATGAGCAAAGTTCACTTTTACAACAAAGAACGCATCGCTGAAAACGACGAACCACAAACGGAGAATTGATTTTCTGCAGGATTTGCTTTTCATTTAGACTGATAGCCTGCGTATGTCTCTTTTTCAACCTCTTCTTATCCAAGTTTGAAAATTGAAGAGACTGAGCAAAGTTCACTTTTTCAAGAAAGTACGCATCGCTGAAAACGACGAACCACAAACGGAGAATTGATTTTCTGTAGGATTTGCTTCTCATTTAGACTGAGAGTTTCCGCATGCCTCTTTTTCACCCTCTTCTTTTCCAGCTTTTTCAAGGCGTACATTTTCCCAGAAGCTCTGACCTGAAAAACGTTAATCGCTACTATATAATAAAAGAACTAACTTCTTTTTTCATTGATCCAAAGAAATATATGTCAAATCTTCTTTGAACAGCTTTTTTGCAAAGCCCAATTTGAAATTGTCTTACAGATGCACAATCATTGATAAATTATTGCAGCGAATGCTACTTATATGACCTAGCTTTTGCATAAAAATTATTAATTCATAAGCTCTCACAATGCTATTATAAAGATTACAGTTTAAACATTAAACAAAAAAAGACTATGGAAATCAAAATTACAAAATCCGTTGAAATGAATAGCGCATAAAAAATTTTAATCTTTTAAAAAAAAATTATTCGTGAAATATTATTGATAAAGAGTAAGAGTTATCAAATGTGTACAAAAAACCGCTTCTGAATGGAGGAAAAATATCATGAAATAATTTCGAAACGAATTTTTGAGCTAATTAAGTGATGCTTTCTTATAATCTTTTCTAGAACTATTTTTCTGCATTTGCTACCATATAAATAAATATATTCTTGAAAGTGTTGTGAAAATAATCATTTGATGCCTGGAAGATTTTGTTTATTTTTAGCTTTTCGACTTATGATCTTTTTATTAAAGTAATCATAACCAAAATTTCGACAAAAAAAAAACTTTCACTTTATCAAAATTATTCAAAATGTAGCAAATCTATTATTCCCTCATATTCCTGAGATATTAGCAACAAAAAAATAGTTGCTAAATAGCCTTGGCTAACATTTCCCAATAATTCTGACAAAATCTGTATTACTTTCTCACTCACGAAATGTCTTCCAATGAATCATAAAAAAGTTTAATAAAATCTAATGTCAAAGAACCATCATGATTTTAAAAATGACGCATTTTTCAATATGTGACTGTTTATGTACTTTCAAGCAAAAAAACTAAGCAGTATTAAATCATCTAAAATTGAAGCATTTCCGGAAAAATTATCGCTTTCAGTCATCGAAAAAAAAAGAGCAAATTGTCGAGCATATTTTAGCAACAGTTGATGCGCCATGCGAAGCACTGCAAAATATACCGATCGAAATTTTATTCTCAAATCATTAAGAAGAAAAGTAATATATGAAAAGATATACTTGACAAGCGCAAACTTCTCCGAAACCTCCTTTTCCAAGTACCCGGTAGAGGCGAAATGTGTGCTTATCCACAGGCTTTTTTTCCAACCATTTCCACTGCAGATAACGATGAAAATATCGCGTTTCCAAGAATTTTCGGAAAGAACAATCAGCGAGGAACGACCGTACACTTCTGAAATAATTAAGTACGTCTTCATACAATAGCAACAGGAAAGAAAATTCAATCGTCATGATCGGGGAGCAGAAGGATGGATAAGGGAAATGAACTCTGATAGATACTCTGCAGGATTAATTCAAAATCAGAGCCAATCTAAATTTATATCGAAAAGCATCTAATCTATTACATAGATTGATTAAAATTAGGCTGCTAACAAACTAACCTAGAACAACAAATTATAATAACTAACTCAATTAACTTGCCTTTTTTAAGCAAAGTAAAAAACTAACTTATAAGCTTCAAAAAATATACCACTACACGGTTCAGATTCTTGCGATGCATCATTGGCAGCAGTAGTAAATTTTTGTATAAAATCTTCCGATAAGAAGCTACACCATAAAGAATCATTGGATGACTGGAAAAAAAAAGCAAACATCATAATGGATAGAAAAACACAAACAAAAATAAACTGAAATTAGCAGTAATAATTTTGATATTTTCATATTTCAGATTAAAAATTTATGAAACTTTTCGTTCTCCTCATCTGTGCTTTCTTCTTTTACATATTCGTAATTAGAAGAAACCAGTAAAAATATACAAAAAAAAAAAAAATGGCAGCAAAAATCAACAATGAAACAAGAGAGAGATAAATACGATCAATTTGAAACGATGAAAAATTTTTTTTTCTTTTTAAATTCAGCAAAAATAAATCTATTATAAGAACAAAATAAGTGACACATACACAAGGAGCATCATTCTCCGCTGATAAAAGTGAAGCAATTGATTTTGCTAATATTCGGCGGCTTTCACCATCATCATCAGATGTTTCGTATTCTTCAATTTTGCATAGAAATGTCCACGCTTTTGTATATTGTGCATCTGTACTGCAGAATTGTTCAAAAAAGCCAATTTACCGATCGGCTGCTTTTCGACCACATAATCATAGCTGCAAATGATTATAGATAGTTATAATAAAACGTTCATGTCAAAAACTTTTAATATACTTGCAATTCCGATATGAGTATCGTAGTTCTCATTGTACGACAATCTAAAGCACAATTCCCGAACAAGATATTTCAGATCCAGACTTTGAAATCTCTCTGGTCTTGATCCAGAACATAACCAATGAAACATTTTCTCAGTATATATAGAGGAACAATTTTTCGTTCGAAAATTGTATAAAGAAATGGATAAAAAATAATGAATTACTCATTACCCAACTTAAATTGATAATCCCTCCCATGTATATGCTGATAAAATAATTCGAAAAAACTGGACATTCGAAATAGCCGTGTATTCTTATCAAAAGCTACACTGATTTTTAAATTTCTGCTTTAGATTCACCCATGATTAATGTTATATGATTATTTTCATTTAAAAAAAAAAAGAAAATTTAGCATCACGAGATCTTCTGGATGAAGGATAAATAATCTGATGCCATGACAGCTTGTCATCAAGATCGTAAGACAAACAGCTGACGGGAAAGTTTTATATATTAAGAGTATTAAAACTAAAAATTATAAAATCGTAGATTGAAGGGAAAAATCGAAAAACATTCGGCTATGGAACCATCAAATCTCGACTATTGGATATGGGTCGTGATGCATCAAATGGAATGGAAGAGACAAGATCTTACAAAAAAAAAAAATAATTATCGAAACCCGAAATAAGTAAAGAATAATCGATGAAAAAAAAAAAAAACCATTCACACAGAATATGGTCACCTATTTTTTCATATTTTTGAAATAAAAATCCGGTTGTTTATGTTTATATAAAACTATTGGGAGTATTAAATGCAAAAAATTTTAATGTTTTCAACACAAGTAATATTTTCGAAATATTTTGCATCCATCCATTCTTTTTAATTTGAATTCGATATCAAATTTATCATGCTATAGCTGTGATAATAAAATGCAATGGTAATTATATGATATTTGTTTTTTTGAGAAATATTGCAGATGGTGAAGAAAAATCGTTATATATATTTCTTTTTTTCAAAGTATATTCAAGTTTTCTATACCCAAAAAAACGAAACGTTAAATTCTCTGATTATAAACAACTTAGCGTATCACTAGCTACAGGACATTAGAAATTATCCCGAAAATTATTACGCAAGGAATTTAACATTTTGTTATAAGTGAGCTATAAAGAAAAACAACCTGAAAAAAATTGCACACAAAAAAGATTTATGAATAAATAGAGATACATAAGGGGAAAACAAGTTGTGCGGATAAATAAACTTTTAGAATGATCACAACATCATAATTTCCTATGTAGAAATGATGTTGTTTGAAAATAGCTTAAAATATTATTTGTATAGCTGAAAATTGGAAATTGGTATACATACTGCAAAAGAATGCATGTAAAGATTTTCAGGCTTCTTTCATTTTAAATAATGATTTTAGGCTTCTTTTTAAATATATACAATCCACAAATACTACTACTTTTTTAATAAATGCCGTTGAAATTTTTTTAAATATGATATAATAGCTTTCCTATATTCTGATATTATTTCATTCTATCTACTGAATTAATTTTTACCCTTAAGTTTTTATCGATATCAAATTCAGTTAATTAGATGTTAAGCGGGCAATATCAATTTAACATCAACTTTCAGGTTTTCTATACCGAAAAACTTGAAAATAGATAGATAGTCTGATCCTCCCCGTTGATGAAAATCATTTTTGCAATTACTACTTTTTATTGCAGTGATTGCAAAAAGTGGCAATACTTGTAAGCTTATATAATGATAATATTTTAAACAGATTGGTAAAAAAAATTCATATACTTGCAGAAACAAACATATTATTTTACTAACGCATGATTATAATTTTTTGAAATCCTGCAAATTATAAGGAATCTAGCTCGAATATAAACAAATTCCATACTAAAACTGATGTTAGAATAAACTAATTAATATACACTGAACAAATGGCATAGTTACCTGAGGTCAATCTCCGATTTGAGATATAAACATTCCGTGTAATGCGGGAATTGCAAATAATTCTTCCACTTTTTACTTTTCCCTTTCTTTTGACAGCCACCTGGAAATGAAAAAAAAAACAGAGTGCTGATCAACATTTACTACAAATTATTTTAATTACATGATCAAAATTTTCAACAATAATTATACTGGGCCAAAAATCGATGCTCAAATTAATTTTGAACTATAAAACTTTTTAGATTCTTACCTGATCTACAATAGCTCAATTTATTTTTTTTTTTTTTTTGGAAGCTTCAATTAGATATTGTAATTGTGATCAATTTGGTAGATTATTTGCTAGTTTTAAAAAATTCAAAATTTTTACATGAGTAAGAAATATGTTATATAATTTGGAATGGATATTATTTGCAAACAGAGCGATTGAATGGAGTATTATTTTTATTTCACATGATCAGTATTTATTGATAAAATGAGTCAACCAATACTACCTGGTACCTGTTGCAGTGGCATACTATCTGATACATCTGCAACTGTACAAACACTACTAAAATATATAAACAAGCTTCGAATTATCAATGCCTAGTCCTTTTCTTCAAAATCTGATTATAAATCTAGGATTAATTCCATAACTTTAATTCGTCAACAATTTCAACTGCTTCTCGAGTTACGACTTTACCTTCATATAAAAGCACTCCTAAAATATTATCATAACATTAATTTTTTTTTCCTTTACAATATTCCTCGAGAATCAGATATTGATTTAGATTTCCAAAATATTCATTTGCATTTTAGTCAATTTTTACATGTTTCCTTGGTTTTACCTGGGAAAAAAAAAAAAAAATTCTGCAAGTAATTTTAAGCAGACTTTTAGAGAAAGCTTCAACTATATTCTATGAAATTATTTCTTTTCACTAAGCACAGATTTAGTCCAATGAAGTAATAATAATAGATATTAGAAGTTCGGTAACTTTTACATACATTTAAGATCATATAAAAGTAATTCATTACTTTTCAATTTCTTATAAACAAAATATACATAATCAGCCATTCGTTTTCCTCTTTTTACCATTTTAAAACCTTAAAACAGAACCATAAATTCTGAATATTTCAATCAAAACCAATTAAAATAAAAATAATCCAATATTAGTTATCATACGTTCTACAAACTTTTTGGAATTGAACATATGATAGATGTAATCAGCTCATGATACATACTATTTCTCTTTGAATATCTTTTTTTTCATTTTAATTTGAAGGAAGTAACGTACTTCGTAATTTTTGATCGCAAATTACACTTTTGGACTCTCTTCTTTAGTATAGCTAATGACTTATCAACTTTTTGATAATTTCATTCAATTTCTCAAAAATTACAAAAAATTGTAGTTTAAGATGATTCGGAGTTAAGAAAATCTACGAAGAAAAAAGAACAAATACTTACGACTATGATCTTTTATTCTCTGAAATCAATCATTTCATCAATTTGTTTATTTTATAAAAAATATTCAATCATTCTAGACATTGATAGTGCATTGACCTTCTAATTTAATCACTACATCATTAGCTACAATCCCTAAAAATAAGATAAACAACATAACAACAAGTAATTCCTATGTTTTTTAAAAAAAAGCATAGTTATAAATCAAAGATTCGTTACTCAGATTTTTTACACATCTAATAATGTTTTTTAGCACATTAGATATAGTTCAAATTTTGTTTTGATTGAAAATAAATCTAACACTACATCAAATCTAATTGCACAATTTCTACATCCATCAATCAATTGCATATGAAAACAAGATTAAAAACTTCAGCAAACTTGGAAACGGAAGCTAAATAAATAATCAAGAAAAAGATGACAAGTTTTTAGCTGAAAACATGTTTTGAGTTTTGGCGAATTAATTTGAAGAATTGTGAAAATTTTATAAAAGAATCAATGAAGTGGAAAAAAAAACTTTTTCCCTCCTGATTCTTCCGGCATCTTTCTAGAGCCATGAATTTTCCAAATATCTTCAAAATTATGATTATCCACATGGTCGATCTCTTTAATTTCTATTAGAAGGCTTCAGAAAATTACATCGTTGCGACAGATTTGCTGCATTGAATTAATCCAAAAGCAACTGCAGTTTCGAATGATAAATTTTAAATCATCATTATCATTAAGTTCAAGCATAACTTAAAATAGGAATCATAATAATGAACATATTTTTGTAACAAGCAATAAGCTTGTTTGTTCTTGTAGTCTAGAAATTTATGCTTCAGATTCCATGAAATTTTATAAAAGCATTATCTGCATTCTGCTTGATATAGAAATATTTTTCTTGCAAAAAAAAAAAAAATTGTTGAGAAGATTGGAAAAAACTAATTGATTAACGTTAAGATAAGATAAATATACTGATAAGATTTCATCGCCCAATTCGTTCAATTTTGTGGCATAAATAGTGTAACGCGCATTTAAATGTGCGTTTCCATGGAAGAGAATTGAAGCCTTTTTTTGCTGATCAGTATCGATTAGAAATTGCAGCAAATGTGAGTTGCATTTCATCGATTTGTTGAAAACATTTCTCGAATGTAATTGGTTTTGCTCGAACTTAGCAGCTATGATGATCATTAAAAAGTGATCATGATTTTTTTTTTTGGTAAAAGCTTGACTTTTTTGAAATGTTTTGCAACTTCACCATCACCATCCAAATGCTGTATGTTTCACTTTTCATGAAATTTGTATGTTTCACTTTTCATGAAATTCATAAATCGATCAAGAAATAATTTGATGCTGTTGAAAGAGACATTTTAAAACGACGATTTTTCTGATTTTCACTCAGCTTATGAAGCATCAATTTAACTGAGCTTCTCCATCTTTCAGATTTGCTTCAAACGCTTGATAACTACAGGATTGACCGACATCGAGTTCTTCGATAATTTTTCTTGTAGCTATAAGAGAATTATCTTTGATAATTGCATTCAATTACTTGTTTTCAATTTCAGCAGTTCCTGGACCAAATTCGTGGTCGCTATTACGAATTGTCTCAGCTACTTTTGGAATCGAATTGCTTTTTGTCTAGCATTATTTCCATAGTCCAAAACAAACATAAAATGAACACTGTAATAAATCACAAGCAAAAAAAAAAAAAGCATTGAACGGTGTATTAAAATGATAATGCATAAACACAACTACATTGCTTGAGAAATTATTCTGATATCAAGTTTCAAAAAAGCAAAAGCAACAACTATCTCTGTATCAACCTAAACATATCAGGTGAATAGAGCGGGATGAAAATTTAAATAAAGTTTCTTCGGAAGATCTCAAGTATTTCAAATTTTTGGTAACGCAATAGTTTTGTTATAATTTTTATGAAGAAACAAAGTGATGAACATTTAGATGCTCTTCTATAGCAACTGATGTATCTTGAATAATAAATTAAGCGTAACATTTTTTTTTTTATGAAAATCAAAAATGTTATGATATGCCAAACTGTCGAGAATTAGATACCAGAAGTGATCTTGGTGAATAATTGCGATTAACAGCTAATGATATAAGCTGATCCATTTCTAATTCCAGTAAAACAATGTTTTGTTTTCCCTCTAGCATATCCCTGAGTGTGAAAAAAACGATTCACGAGCTACTACAAAAGCGAAGTATCGTATTACAATGAAACTGCTTCAAACATCGAAAATTTAAGAAGTGAACTGTTAAATTTGATATGACGAGATTACCAAATATTGAAGTCAAAGATAAGATAAGAAAACGGTAAGTTTAACGAGAAGGGTAGCAATTTTACTGCTATGTATCCAGAAAAATTGAGAAACATTTCGTAATAGCTTCTAGAAAATCATCTCTGAATGAAATTCCCATCACTTGAATAATTTACAATACACATCGAGACATGTACTGTACCTGTCCGTAAATCAGACTATCCAATCATTCTTTTCACTCACTGAATATGAAAGAGGAATTCCAGAATGGCGGTATTATATGAATTTGGTATGATATACGATCCCGCGATGCTGTTAGAACACCTCTTGTCATGGGAAAATAGAAGGAAGTAAGAGATCGGCAGGAATGAGATGGAACTGTCGAAATGATTCAGGATGAAATTGAAAAACAAAGAAGAAAGGAGAAAGCTTACTTTCTCGAGCTTTAATGTAAACAGTATTGGCGACGATATTCTCGATCTCCATGAAGTAACGTAACGCTCACTGCCTGACGAGACGAACCATTCTCGATTTCATTCCTCCCGTCCTTTACTGCAAACACAACAATCGTCAATCGCAACACTCCCCATTCTTTCCTCTTTCCTTATACTACTCTTTTTTCTCATCTATCTCTCTCTTTCTCCCACTTTCTCTTCATACTTTCTCTTTTCCTGAACCATCGTATTTCTAATTTGCTGAATGTTTTTCGCTAGATTGCAGCTGCAGCTCTGCAGTAATGCTACACCATGTCGTTATTGCAGTTCTCGAAATTTTATCTTTTTTTTTTTTGTTTTGTTTCCCTTTGTTTTGATGTATAGCAAAGGCTAAAGTTTTTGTTATTATTATCATGTCATGCATCTATACTTATTTATTATATGCAAATATGATCGATTTAGCTCTTTCCGTTTTGCATAGCAAACATTGTCCAGAAGTATAGCAAAATAGCGTTACTATTGCATGCATGCATGCATGCATGCTAATGATAATCAAGAGTGTTGAAGGGAATAGAATAAGCATGCAAATAATCAGAATGTTTCCTTTCGTCTAATTACATCTTTTTGCAAAATTTTCATATGACGATCTCATTCATAGCTGTGTTTCTTTCCACAACACATTTCTACTAGTTATCATGTTGTTGAAATTTCGAACACTTCTACATCTGATAAGATAAGAACATAGAGCAAAATAATCACTAAGAAATTCAACCTATGATTATAATCTTTCATTTATTCGCAGATAATACAGATACCAAATTATGTGTATTGATTAAAGCATACATATATTATTACATTGCTTAACAGTTTTCATATAATTCTTGCAAAAACTCATAAAAGTGCTATATTATGAAAATTTGAATTGTCGAATGAATTGATAAGAATGAATTTGATTGCTTTTATTATTGTGAGCTTTTTTTCATAACATGTTTTGATGTGTATTTGACTGTAATATTTTCATCCAGAATTATATTTTTCAGAATACATTGGTGATAATCATTAGTGATAATAAAATATGAAGTTATCGATAACTTCATATTTTAATTCAAAAATCGGTTTATTCATAAAACTAGTTAGTGATTTTCGACCACTATATTGAGAGTATACACGTGACAAGCATCAATGAAATAATGATAACAGAATAACGTTATCTAAGATAAGATTTTTGATATCTCTCTCTCTCTCTCTCTCGTTCTTCTCGATTGCTAATTCCTGTTTTCACGAGTTGCTGTTCTTCTAGCTAAGGAATCTTAATATTCATTTCGCAGAATGCTGATACATGAAATGAAATGATTCAATTTAAAACTAATATTTTAGGATGGCTTCTTCATCTTGAAATTAGCAAATGTTAGATTCTAAAATAGTACTTTCTTCATTCTCTGTATTTGATATTTATTTAGAAAAATTGTAAATATCTTTTCGCAAATAACAAATTGCATTTTTTTGTTTTTTTAATAATGAGAAAGGGAAAATTTCAAGCATATTTTTGTGAATTTTTTTTTTTGTTTATCTTTTTGTTATCCTTGTTAGATCGTCCATCTGCTATTGTTTGTCGTTTCAAGATATAATTAAGTGTAAACAGTAAACAACAATTCACATTATTCTCGATCAATTCACATCATTCTCGATCTTAGAAGAAGAAATGATGCTTTACTGAAAATGAGATAGGCATAATTCTTGTTGCCGCTTCGTCTATTCAATATTTTAAATGTTTGTTTGCCGAATGAGCACTTTTATTTGCTTCTTCATTTTTCACATTTTTCGACTTTATTTTCAAATTTTTGCACTTCTTTGTTTAAAAAAATCTAAAATTTATAGAATTTTTTTCTCTTTCTCTCTCTATGCTATTATCATTTATCATCACAAATATAATTTCGAATTTTCCATCCTCAAATGACACATGATATTCTCGATGCTTGTAATTATGCAACGTCTTTCGTTATCATTCTCCTTATTTGAATTACATGATGAGCAATTCGAAATGTATTCTTTGATCTCGTTTGTGAATAATATAATATAAGATTGAGTATCATGTATAAAAAATGAACACTGATTGATATGTCACACTAAAATGATAATTTGTGATTCAGGTTTTGTGATAAAGATTGTATATCATTCGATGCACTTCATTTTATTTGATATCATTATATCCTAATCATTGATTTTTTTTCCATATAATTTTTCAGTTTTTAACTTTTTTTGAAATTGATTATATGTTGAATTATCTCAGTTTTTTTTAAGAATATGTTGTTTTTCAAAACATATATATACCTATTTCTGTAAGATAGCAAATCACAACTTTTATGAATTTTTTGTTATTATTATACTGTACCTATCTATATTTTCAGGAATTACTGATATTTCTTAGATTGTATGAAGTACGAGAGTAAGTTGAGATAAAGAATTAAGAGAATTAGGATTGATAATTAGAATTCATTGTCTCACTTTGTATGATAAATATCCTCCTGTGATTTCCTTTTTTATCATATACGGTAAAAATCTTTATATTTTCATTAGTTTAGTTTATTATTTATTTGTTTAACACAGTTAGTGATATGATTTGGATATAATTAGTAATCAGAATATAAACTAATTTATTCTAATTTCTAGGAATGGTTTGAATGATTTTGAAATGACTTGTGCCATTTATTATTTACGATGAATTGTTTTATGAGTTGTTTTGTTTCTTCTTTTTTTGACAAAAAATGGATGCTAAATTTTCAATTTTAAAATTATACTTCCCAAATTCCTTCCACAAAATTATTAACATATACCAGAACTGGCTTGATATGCATCTATCTGTATATTACATTGTGTAATTGACCTCAGGGGTCAAACAACTTAATCGCATTCTTATGCATCTGTACATTGTGTAAATGATCTCACTGGTCAAACAACTTAATCGCAATCTTAATTCTGAAACATTGTGATATGGTAATATAATAGGATTCGGTAAGAGATTGAATTGAATTAATTTCCAGTTTCTCCCCAAATTTGGATCAAAATTTATTCCACTAATCTCGAATCGAAATCAATTATCCACTCTCGAATTAAAATCAATAATCTAAACGAACGAATTTTTCAATGATAAAAAAAAAGTAACGAAAAAATTTCGAAAAAAAAGAAAATTTTGAAATTTTTAAATTGCAAAAATTTTTAAATATATGCAATATTAGTTTATCTATTCATTTCAAACAAATATATTGTACATTTATAATTTCTATAAATACATGTTAATAATACAGATTTGCAAATGCTTCATTCCTTGGCTCTTTTCTTCCCCAATTTTTTAATTTTCCTTCATTCCATCCTCCCGCAATGCATGTTGTTAATTTGCGCCAATTGCATATGGTAAATAGTCGTCTTATCGAATATTGACGAAATCTATCGGAAAATCTAAATCTAGAAGTGTTAAAAGATTTTTTGAATTCTCGAAGCATATCGTACAGTTGCATCGTTTTTAGCATCATTTTAAAATATCTTTTCTAAAAATTTGAATAATTAGCTAATTAGCTATATGATAAGTTTGCATTACATGAAGAATACTGTTTTATTTACATAACCAATGAAGTATGTAATTTGAAAAAAGGTATATATAAATGATAAGCGAAATAATCCATCATTTTCTTATCATCTTGTATTTTAGTATGAAATGGATTTGGTTGGCTCGCTATTGTTCTCCTTATGTTTTCTAGCAATTATCATTATCTTTTTTTATATTTTAATTTTCATCAAATTTTCGACTCCTATGCATTGTATCTTGCAATAGGAGTAAAAATAGTCTGTACATCCCATGCATGGTTAAAACTTGGACATTATCAAATATCATTATGAAGGGATTGAAGAGTTTTGAGGAATTGACATATATAAATTACTCTTCAAAGGCTAAGGAAAAAAGAATAAGAATAGTTTGTAGTAACTCAGGTAGAGAATGATTACTCAACCTTATTATTTTTTTTTCACTTTTTTTAAATATTAATTGATAGTAAGTTTTATCAAAAAGATAGTCAAATTATCAGTAATAAGAAAATGGTTCTTGTGGTTCTACTGGATCATACATCCTAGGTATTCTGATATGTGCTGAAATTCGTGATCGAAAAAAAAAATTCAGAAGTAATCAAGAAAAAAATATATAGATTTGCATCCGATCATGATTTTAACAGACGATATAGTAATTCTTATGAATATTTGATAAGGATCAGAATAATAAAGATGAAGCTGGATCTGTTCTGGAAAGAAAAATGATAATGTAACAATTATTCTCATTATTATGTTTTCATAATAATGCCAATGAAATCCAGCTATATGATGATCACTTTGAACTATCAGTAAGCCAATAATAGAAAATCATAATTGATTTTAACGAAATAGTTTTTTCGAAATAGCTGTCATAATATCATAATATTGATAAACAGTTTGTACTGTAGTTTGCTTTAATTGAAATACGGATATTGTAACTATAACTGTTTGATATGATTCTTAATTTTCAAATTTGATTTCATCTCTTAAAATCTTTAATAATATTTCGTTTGCTATTTTGCAATGTGCAAATTAACTGAACGGAGCGTTTCTGAAATTTCCTTTCTTTCATTCTTTCCGATATTTTTTTGAGAATTTCTTTTCATTTCTTGCTCTCTTTTTCGACGCTTTTGCTCTCTTTATTTTTTATTCTTGAGATTTGAAAAAAGAATTTAAAACTGTGCTTTATCATTTATTTCACTTCAGTTCTCTGCAATTTGCTATCTTTGTTTAGTATTAAAAAGTATGATAACGATTTTGGAAAATTGAATTTATCTATCTTATTGATTAGGTTTTTATGTTTAATCTTAACATAACTTTTTTTAAGGTGCTGAAAACAAGAACAGAATGCGATTTCCTCTCATGGATGGTAATTCCAGTACCAATAAATTTGACGATAGCATTGTAAAACCTCCAAGTGAACCATTGCTGTCTTATGTTGATTGGTTCGTATTATTCTATAGTTTTTAGTTTATTGAATTTATTTTCCATTTTGATAGCCATATCGATAATAATATGAAGTGCTGTTATTTTAAAATATAGAGGCCAAAATATATGAAGGCATTGATCCGATTATTCATTCGTGCCATAATTCAGCTACACCAGAAATGAAACTTTTTTTCCAAAATACCTGTGAACCTACATTTTTCTTCAGTTATTTTGTTAAGCGAAAAACGTTTGTGTAAATGAGAAGAATAATAATGATACGTTGAATGGAACACTTACAATACTTATTTCATGAAAATGATGCATTATTACAAAGGATTACTTTATCACACTTTTTAATTTGAAGTAAATTAAATTAATGAACTATAAACATTATTGATAACGTTACTGATTATTCAGGCATCGTTTCAATGAATGAAAATTGCTTAATAACTATTTTTTTCCTTTAAATATTTGACGAGACATAACTATTTTCATTAAGCTAGTAAATATTTTTATGTGACAACTTGTTTGTTATTATAGCGAATTACCAGAGATTCCGAAAACAACAACAAGTGGGCAGTATTTTGAGTTTGAGCAAATCGCTAATGGAAATGATGGATATTTTGATGAAAATTCGGACACGGATGATGAGAATTTTGGTGGTAATGAGGTTAGCGATGTTTTATTTGCTAAATAAAGATACGTTTTCCGTATTATCGAAACATCGATTTCCTTCATTAGTATTTTTCAGGATGATTCATTTACTTTCAACATGTGTCGTGTACGACGTTTTCAACATCCATCAGAAAGTCCACCTGAAATCTGTTCTTATAAGAGGATAGGAAATGGAAGAACCACGCATCACATAGATGTGAGTTCCTGATACTTTCATTGACGTTATCATTTTTTCGCTTAAGTTACATTGCGATCAAATAGCTCATTCTTTTGAATTCACCAAAAAAAAAAAGTCATTGCTGTAGTTATTTTTCGGTCATCATAACAATAACTTGCAGACTGATGAGATTTGCAAAGAAGTAGAAGAGGAAGGATTAGATCCAGAAGATATACTTTGTATTGTTCGTGAAGGTTATATAAAGGCACCACCTCTTGCTCAGGAAGATGATTTCGATGATGTTGACGTATAAAAATAACCATTTCCCATTATGATGGTCATCTGCTCAACATTTTTGTTGCTTCTGATCTATTCATTGCTGTTAACGAGGCTGTGTCATAACAGTTCATTTCTGCCATTTATACTATTGAAGAGAAGTTGTCCGAGATAATTATATAGCATGAAAATCTGAGTTGCCTTGTCATTTTATTCTCTTCTTCCACCATTCTTTCCATGATTATGCTTCGCTTTCCTAATGTAGTGTATCTGTTTTGTAGTTTATATTGGTGCCTTTCGTAATTATTACCAATGGTTCTGTAAATTTCGTAATTACTACCAATGGTCCTCTAAAATTGTCATAGAAAGAGATGAACCGTTTCTCTTTGCAACTTAATATTTACTTTATTCGGGAGATGTCATGTTTCATGCCGATACCACTTGTTAATTTGCGCGTAACATACCGAATATATGTTTAATTTTGTCAAAAAAAAAGTCCTTATGTAAAATTCGTTCTTTTATACAGAATTCATTGATTCATTTAATAAAATTTCACTTTCTAGAATATCTTTTCTTTTGCCCGATGTCTACAATTATATTATTGGCATTCGTAGAATGTTGAACTGAATTCGTATAAAACATATAGTAATTCCTTTTTTTACGATATTCTTAAACTTCTTTAATTCATCTTCAAATCTAGAATGATCTATCTATTACTATAAATGAACAAAGAAAAAAAAAGAAATATATAAAGATTTAATTTCAAACATGCATCATGTTCCAATTAGTATATATTTTTAATCTCATAACAGAAACTTATATGTTGATAAATTATTAATGATATCAACGATCAGATAAATGTAGGTTCATGAGTTTTAAACTGATCTAAACTGAAATTTCGGATTACTTTTTGTTAATTTTGAAAATAATTTCCTAAAGCTATAAGAAGACTATGTAATCAACAAAACTAGGAAAATACGGTAGTTGAGTCACTAAGAATCAGATTACAGTCTTCGCGAAATGATCACGAGAAAAAATTTCGATACACAGTTGTTCTTTAGAAGTTTATTATAGATTAGATGATCATATTAGCAGAAGTAATCGGGAACACTTTTTTTTTAAATGATTAATCCTTGTTTCAAAGTTTAGAAAAATTCCACAGAGTTACAATAATTGGGAGAAGCGAAATATTGTTATGTTAAGGAAAGAAGAAAATAAATTCGGAAAAGGGAAAGATGAATCTTTGTAAAAAAAAATTGAAAGTATATAGAAGGGAAATAGATGAACCCGTTGTAAAGTTGACATGAAAAGTTTTTTCAGATGTAATATCGGATAAACTATTTAAATTATATTTCAAAAATTAGCATAAAAAGGAGAGATATACAAAATTATAAAAATGAACAATGTAAAACGAAATAATAAAAATATGATTGAAGGAGAAAATCAAGAGGTATTAAAAAGTTCATTTTATAGATTTCATATCATTTAGATCATTCTGACCATTATCACCACTACCGCCACCACCACCACCACCATCATCAGTGGATTGTTCCTCCGCATTGTTATCACTTGGTTCGCTTTCAAACGGATTCCTATATAAATGTAGTGAAGAACCACAGGCTTTTGCTGCTTCCGCAACTGTTTGTTTGCTCATCGGAATAACATAGCTATCAGTGGTCTTATCTGGACTGATACCTGAAATACTACTAGTAGTTTTGAGTATATTCGACCGTCTTCTTGATTTACGGCAAATATCGAATAAAATTTTTTGACATACTCAAATGAACTCGCGATCCTTTCAGTAAGGGTGATCGAGAACTACGACCGGATTGATTAGCTCGAAGATTTTCTGGTGGAGATGGATTTCGACTTGCAGATTTTGGCTGGAGGAATGTATGAATTCCTGAAATTACAAGAATTTTTTCAAATAAAATTTAGACAAATTTATTAAGATTTAATCTGATGATGAAAAAACGAACCAAGTGAAGTATGCGATTGTACCCTGTCCGAAGCTACTAGAAGCATTTGTCGTTGATGGAAAGTTCACGTAAATGGCGTTGACTGTCACGTACGCTAGCATATTCTTCCAACTGTCTTCTTAAAGAACATTTTCAGAGAATGAGTTTCGCATAAAATAAGCATATTGCAAAAATGATAAGTTAAAAAAAAAAACCTACTTCGGCGTTTTGTAATCCCTCCAATGTTGACCTTCACGACGACCAAAGAAAATAAGACTTAGAAGAATAAGTAAAAGAATACAACATACACCCAACATCGGGAACATCTAAATAAATGATCATCCTTCATTAATGAATGGCTTTCTTTATCAATTTTATTGATAAAAATATAACAAAATTGATTGATAAATGCTAAAGTTTAGATGAAATTTTTTGATAAGAACTTTACCAAAAATGATTCCCAAAAATAATATCTCGTATGTAACACAGGAGTTTCCATTTTTGATATGGACGAGGTAGATTGCTCATATTGATGATAAGAAGTATGGATTTCTGTATCTGTATTCGGTAGAATTATTTTTGTCGATTTGTGTTGAATCGTTGTGTCGTTACTGTGAATAGTTGGTGCTGTTACATTTTTCTGCAATAATATTTCAACAATGAAAAGAGATGATATATATTCTATCATTTCATGATCAGTTTATGATTATTGTGATTAGTTTAAAAAGCATTATTTCAGTAAGCATTTGTGTCATAGCAAACTGATAAAATCATAAAATAGATAAGTCTTCATATAGGTATGAATAATTTTTCTCGAACAAATCCACATATATCAATTCTCGAACTATTTTCATTTATGTTAATCGTGTAAAAACAAATGATTACCACATGGAAATTGCACCAGTCAATTTGAAAAGTTGGAGCAAAAAATTTATTTAATGGTACGAGATGATTCCTATTGCAATATTGTGGATTCCTTTGTAATCCACGCTCCAAATTTAACACATTCACATGAAAACGATTTTGTGTTCCAATTCGAACGATAGTTCTTAAAAAAAAAATTATTGAAAATGAATCAATTCATCAAGATAATTAAGAGAAATAAATTTTTCATAATGATCCTTTTAACTAGCATCATCCATTCTCGAACATTTAATAGTTCTCGAATCGGAAACTGATTGTGCTTTTTTTTTTTCTTGGACAATAAGAGAATTCTAAAATACGAATGCTTATTTATTACGGTATAAAGAAAAGTGTGACAAAAATTTTATCAAATATATGATAGCTTACCCAATTTTATGATGTAGACTAAAATGAACATTTTGAGGTGGTGAATTTCCAGCAGCTAAAATTTCAAATATATATGGATTCAGCCCTTTTCCTCGAAATGATTCTTTCATTGATTTCTTCAGCAATTCAATTGTTCCACTACGATCAGTTAAAAGATCTTCAGCATCGTAATTTTTTATGTAAATTTCAGCAAATTGTTGCGTTAAATTACTGTATTTTTCTAGAAAAAAAAAACAAGAATTAGATATCGTATCTGAAAAAAGATATGTGTAGTGAAACTGAATGCAACTGTAAAAAGAATGAATAACAATGGAAGAAATTACATTCATATGCATACGGTATATATCTTACCATTATCATTCAAAAATATTGTTATATATTGTTCCGCTTTATCATAATTATCAAGTCGTCGAGCAATAACATGTACAGTGACTTGATTAAGAGGCGAGATCGCAGTACCGTATAAATATGCAAGTGCTTTGTGCCTTGATGGCATCAAATGCAACCATAATGGTAAGGCAGGGCGGCCGTGTAATGAAGCGGACCATTTAACATCAACTATAACATATCATCTTAATCCATTTCCTCTTATTCTACCATTTCTTGTGATTGAAAAAAAAAATACTGTAAACTTCATAATTACTGTAGCAATTTAAAATTTCAAATAATAAACGATGAATGCAATGATGAAACATGATCATCCATCATCTAGCAATAATCAAATGTCATTGTGCATAAAGAAAGAAAGAAAATAGAAACGAACTATACAAATAATCTTTTAAACCTTTATCTAGAGTTGATTATCACAATCTTTTATCAGTTTACTGATAACGCATATAAAATATAGTATAGTAGAAAGACAGCATAAATATTCCCGACAATCTACTGTGTATTTGTTGATGATATCATATCAAATTTACTTAATGAAGATGATAAAAATAAACATTGATTAGCAAATGATTGATTACCTGTTTGAGGGAAAAAATTGCCGGAATGAAGTGTATAAATGAAAAATTCTCCTTTGGTCGTTCGTAATTCGATTGAATTTATCGTTCGATGATGTTGCGCAGAAGCGAAATAGTAGAATACGAGAAATGCAACAGATATAAGCCATCCAATCATTATCATAAATCTATTGATAAGTTGTATCATAAAAAAAGTTAGCGTTAAATTTTATAAAAGAAATAGAGAATGAATAGTTAGTTACAATAAAAACACAATGTTAATTATTGTAATGAAATCAAATTATACTTTTATCACTTTATCATTTGTCATCAAATTCAAATTTAATTTTTTTTTTTTTTTTTTAAAAGAAAAATTGTAAATTGAACTTACCAAATTCCAAAAGATCTATCTTAGTTAGATCTTTCCACAAAAAAAGCAAAAAATTTGATCGCTTTTATACAAGATTCAAATAAGCAGGAAACGCGAGATTCATCGTCATTTCTTACCATTTGTTTATTCATTCATTGGCAATCATACTGCAAATAATTCCATTCATTTTACAGTAATATTTCACATTCTATTGTAATAAATTACCTGAAATGTTACATCAAAGCAAAATAAATTCATTTAGATTCCAATATAGAAGTTAGCAAAAAGAAATGATAATGCTGCAAAGCGATGAACATTACAATAAATATATTCGAATGTTGCTGAATAGATGGATAGATAAATGGATAGATAGATAGATTAGATGCAGATGTAGCCTGATGTATCAGATAGATGCAGATGTAGCCTGATGTATCAGCTGTTCAAGTTTCGTTATCTTGTTAAATACAATCAACCGCCTTCTCTAATACAACTTCAATTGAGACATAAATATGTTCTATTGTTTTTAGTTGTTAAATAAAATTTCGACAATTTCATCGAAAAACTTTGTATATTCATTTCTCAGTGAGAAAATTTGAAAATTTTTTCTTTTAATTTATTCAATCTTGACAAATTATGCGTTAAGAAAAAATAGAACAAACAATAATATATTCAGGAATTGTTGATAGAAAAATCATTCTATATTGCGCATGATATATTATCAGTACTATCAGCTTTATTTTTCTAAATTCATTTTTCGTCTTAAAAGAAGATAAAACGAATTAAGCGTGAAATTTCAACTTTCATATCATAATTTGATAAGCAAAGGTACTAGCAAAATGATACTATAACTAGCAAAATGATAAAATCTTCGAATTCTAATTTATCTCACTATGAAATTTGTCAAATGCTAAATAGCTATTAAGTTGTGCAAGAAATAAATTATCCTAGAAAACTATAAATTTATATCGTATTTTTCAAAAGATATATCTGCTTACATACAAAATTTTGATAAACTTTGCCAGATGAGTTAAAATTTATTATAAATTTTTTATCAAATTATTATAAAAAGCCACAAATACAGCAAAAATAAAAAATAAAAAAAGAAAACTTTAAGAAACTGACAGAATCGGAAATCCATCATTTGTTTTTTTTTTTTTTTTGAGACTTTTACAAATGAGTTTTTTCAAACACATAATTCTGAACTTTGTTTCATTATTGAGAAATAATTTGTAAAAAAAAATAAAACTTCTTCTGAAATTCGAATTCACTTATTCATATAGTAAAGTAAATAGACAATGAATCAAATCTACGATAAATTTTACGACAAATATACGACAAAGTTTTCCTAAAAAGTTTTTGTAGAAAATTTCTAATTATCCAAAATGATATGATATCGATTACAGATCATAGATTATTTAAATACATCAATTTGAAGTGTATGTTTCAAATTTTTCAATTATTATTCTTATTTTATGAATCAATCGTTATATATATTTGAAATTTATAAATCAAATAGCACACATTTCAATTGTTGAGGTGATAACAGGTGGTTGTTTACTTTTGATAAGTAATTCTGAAAACGGATTCTATCAAAACAATAAAGTATCTATCATAAGGTTCTTCTTCATTTTTTTTTCACTTCCTCCTCGCTCTTTTAATTTCGAATTTTTTTGAAATATACATCAACTGCTGATAGTATGTTGATATGAATATCAGATAATATATCAACAAATATTAATAGGATTCTATTTCTTGATTTCTTGATCAATTATTTGTTAGAATTCCATTTCTTGATTCCACCTCTTGATTAAGATTCCATTTCTTGATTTCTTGATCAATTATTATTTGCTTTATAAAGATTCATCTTTCATGTAATCATTATGACTTTGGTAGATATGTAGAACAACGGGAAAAAGCTATAGAGAAAATTTTTGTATGATGATATGATTATCATCGATAACAATTCATAAGTTTCCGTTTGAGAAACTTCAATCAGACATTTCATCTTACTGAATTCATGAAATTATAAATTTGTCAAAGACGAAAAAAGCAAGTATTACTGCGACAATTAGACATATCAAAAATAGAAATCGGTTACAGGGTCATAAAAAAATTAGACAAGATAAAGTAAACTTAAATAAGATGAACCTCGTAAAAGTAACAAATTTTTAATACTATTACCATTTTTATGATAACCGTTCACACCGTTATCATATCAGAATACTGGTAGAGAGATTCTTTAAATCTGATAATTATTACCATCTTCCTTATTCTCTGCAACCTGTCTCATCCGGTTACTGGAATACTTTCAATCGACAATCTCATGCTCAAGTTTTAAGAGCTTGCAAGAAATTTCACTCAGCTGTCAGGTTTCATACTTAAGTAAAATAATACGTCATGTTTCGCACATTTCTTTGCTTCTTTTTCCAGTCTTCACTCTTTCCATTTGTGGTAAATCTATTCTATTTCTTGTAAAACATCGCAATCCGCACTTTACCAGCTGCACTTTCTCTATTCTGTTTCACGTATTGCCAGCTGAAAGGAACTGATAAGTGATAACGGGAGGTGTTAATTGTTTTGTTAACGTGCCTATTTATTTTAAAATCTGAATTCCTGCTTACTTGTTCCTGTAACCCTAATATATAAGAATAAAGTGATAAGATGTGGAAAAATCGTTCCGGTTGGAAGTATCAATGCTACGTTTTACGAATAATTTTGGTTAATAAATTTGGCTACTCATTTATTCTCTGATAACTTTCACTCATTATTATCTATACTTTTTTTATCTCAACTCTACCATCAATTCAGCTAATAAGTTTTCCTTCCCTTCCGGTATAACTCAATTGTAGCATCCAAGTGGATTCTGTGTTTTTGATAGATATTTTGTGGTCATCATTCATCTTGTCCTAAGAGATTTCCATCTTTTGCTAATCTGCAAAGAGAATTTGATTTCGTGAAGAAGATGCAAACAGATAATCTTTCATTATCAAAGAACAGGAAATTTCTTGGAATATTTTTCTTTTGCTTAATTTTAAAACATAATCATTCTTCATTTCTTATTACTTGTTTCGAATAGTAAAGAAATATTCTGTCATAGAAGATTTCGACTGATTACTTCTTCGGGTTTCATATTAAATTGAGAACTGTGCCTTCTTTGTTTCTTGACATTTTATTAACAACTGAATATTTTTGGATGATCGAAAATCGCATTGGAAAATTGAAATATTTTGCTCCATTTTCGATGCACAACTATTTTCTAATTTTCCTTGCTTGAAAGATTTTTAAATATCCAGGTAAAAGTTATCTTAGTAAATGGATTTCTCTTTGCTAATCGTTATTTTAATAGTAACCATCAGTGGAAATTTGTCTTAACATATGCTCTATCCCATTATGAATTGCTTGTATTTCAATCTACACGAAATCAGTCGAGATTGAAGAATTACCGAATATCATATTTCTCGTGAATTTTGTACTCATCTATTAATAACAAGTCACATTCCAAAATTCAAACTTTTCGATAGTCATTTGTTACTATTATATTACATGCATGAAACTTTTATGTATCATTTATTAATTGCCAGCATTTATTTGTTCCGTTGGATATTTCCAATTTTCCCGAGATCATATTTAATTATAATTTGTTCACCTGAAAAGCATAGCATAGAAATGCTTGAATAAATTCTTCATCTTCTAATTTGGATTTTTTTCGTCACTTTCTTTTTCATTCATCTAATGTAGTTGCTGCTTCAATTCTGTTAAAAGTTTTGTTCGCCTGAGATCACTAACGAGAAAAGTTGAAATTTCCGCATTTCTCTGCTTTTTCAAATTAACTGACATCATTAAATATGATTTTTGAAATTTAATTTTATATCGTTCTTTCCTACCTTTTACGAATTCTATTTCCTCATAGATATCATTATTCTTGCGCCATCTTTTACATTCTGCGTAGAAAAGTATTTCTGATTAGCACTGTATCTTGCGGCAGCTTCAGTGATGGCATTTTTAATATTACTGCATCTCTTATCTGTTGGTTGTTTCAAAATTATCGTAATATGGCATTCACAATATCACATCCAAATATGTCCATCCTCTAGGATTCAATAATCCATAAAAGTCATGAAATGCCTTGGATTATTCCTTCCTCTAGGTTTCAATAATCCATAAAAGTTATGAAATGCCTTGGATTATCAACATTAACTGTCCCTTTTTCTAACATCATGATCACTGCAAGTTCTTAATCAGTATAAAAAGGCTGGCTAATAGATTTGACGGCACTATCAATCTACGATAATGTCTATGTTAGCGAAACCTTAAGACAACGTTTTTCTTTGATACTATTCTCAACGAATTCGTCATCATCTATATTTCTGTACAGCAAAAACAAAGGGAAGTTTTATGTAATATGGGCAGTGGGCAGTTTCTCACTGAATCAAAAAACATTTTAATTCTGATTTTCTAATGGCTCGAATATTGACTTTCTTGCTAATTTCTTGTCTTTTTTTTTTGGATAGTCTAAAATATTTTAGTTAGAAGTTTAAATTTATATGTTATGAGATTTTATAATGAGTGATCTTATAATTCTTCTAATCTTCTAATCATTTTAATGACTAGTCATGCGCAGTCATCATGTTGATTAATCGACTAGTGATTATAAGGTTGGATAAGAAGCTAACTTATTTCCATATGACTTTACTGAGGAGTAGCTGATAACGAATAGCAACATTAGAAAAAATTTTCTTTCTTCATTGCTGAACTTTCTTAAATTTTTTTTTCTTTTTTCAGAGAATTGTAAAAAGTCAATGCCGGCCGGAAAGGAACAAGACAAACGTGATAATTATAAGAAGCCTCAAAATAAGGTTTTTTTTTTTTTTTAAGAAAAGAGTTTGTTTCAATGTTAGAAGATAAATGTTATTATCTTTGGGACTGAGTTAGAGTTTTATCTTTTGGATGACACTATATTTGCAGGGGTTTTCGACTGCTTCGTGGGAAGATCGCATAACGAATAATCAAGAGGAGGACGATGGCGATATCACCGATCCGGAGTTGGTTGCTGAAAAAGAGTATGCTCTGGAGCATGGTACTGAATTCAATTTGAATTTGATTGGCGGAGAAAATCTTGCTATGGCGGCTGGGGATAATCCTGGGTGTAAGTGCCTAATTTTAAACCTTCAATTATATTAATATGTTCAAGATATTAAATTTGATTAGAAAGATAGTGGCTTATAATTTGCACTGAGATAAGTGCTTTTGAAAAATCAATATGATTCTGAAAACCATATATCACAGGTGATTTAATCTGCGTCATGTAATTTAGGAAGAAATGTCATGATTGACTGTTGCTATTTGTAGTTAATTTTAAATATTATTTTTTTATTGGAAGAAGGGTATTGCAAAAATGATTTATTGAAGTAGCCTTAGTAAATACTTGGTATTATTTCAATATTTCTTTTTCAGCAAAATCCACTGATAACGCGAAGAAAGACAGGATAATTTATGCTAAAATTAAACAAGCGAAAGCGGATCGCAAAGCGCGCGGAAGAGGCGTTTCTGGAAGTATGTGCAAAAAAGACAAGGATATTTCATGTGGTAATTGTATATGTATATTTCAAGTTGACGTAGAATGTTTCAGAATTTTTTTTTTTTATTGTAATTTCTCTCGCTCTTGCATAATATCAAACACAGTCATATTGCACTAAAGTCGGGTAATAATTGTTCAGATTTTTTTTTATAAAATATTAATGTTCGGTCCTTCATTCATTGACTATTTTCAGGCGGTTTCCACACGCTCATGGATATGGATGTATATTATGGGTTGGATGATGAATACGGCACCTATATGTCGGATACGGAGGAGCCTTTTGATGGTCACGAAGATGGCTATGAGGGTGTAGCTCGCCAAGGTATTTATTTTTCTTAAGTTTTGTTGTTTTGTTGGTGCAGTGAAATATTTTTCTGGATTTGAAATATAAATCGGAAATTGACTGGCATTTGAACTTTGTTATCTCTTATACTTTTAGATAAAAAAGAGAAGATGGACCAGTCGAAAGCTGATCTCATCAATGAGGATATGAACAAAATGTCTTTGAATGATGATGATGAAAGAGAAGTAACATATATTTCGTTCAGTAGTATTTTACCATAAATCGATCATTGGTAGTTTTTGTTAGTCATTTTAACTCTTATTATTAAGGATTGAAATTTCTGTTTCCTAATTAAATTAAAATTCTTTCTGAAGATTACGAAAACTTAGTAAGTGATAAAATGATTAAAATTTGCTCAAATAATGGCATCACTTCTCAAGAGGAATGAAGAAGAGACATTACCCTCCATATTTAGTTTTAATTACTAGCATTCTTTTTTATAGATGACGAATTATAGAGCTATTAGTATTCTAATTTCAGGATGATGATCGTCCAGGACCGAGTCGATCATATCATGGAGCAAACAATGATGAGAAACCAAAGCGCCTTTACCGCATGTAAATCTATCAGATTGAAACTACAAATCCTATAATTGATGCATGCTAATATCATTTTCTTTTATTGTTTTATTTATCGGGTCTTAACTGTGCTAATTTGATGTCTGTGCTTTAATAGAACTGTATATATATATATGACGATGATTTCAGAAGTGTTGTTTCAGTCATTGTTATTGATTTAAATCCATTCCATTATATAGAATTGCGTCTTAATATAGTTATTTCTTCAGTCTTAGTTTCCGCTGCACAGATTAGTAGTTTTAAATTTCATAGTGTTTGGAATTTACTTTGTTTTGGGACGTTTTTTCCAAAATAATTTATGCTATTAGATGAGAGTTCCTAGCTTTGGGTTATTAGTAAGAAATTCATGTGATTCAGCAGTCAACATTTGCAGCGGTTTATGTTCCATTACTTGTATGCAAAGGAAATTGCATTTATCGTAATCCTCGCTCCAATCACTTAGTGTTTCATCACTGATTCGACACTAAGTGCGTATCATAGAAGCTCACGATATTTCGTGGACCTTAAGTAAACAACATATCACGAATGAGTGGTATATGGTATCAGTTTGCCTTCCGAAGCCCAGAGAACACTCGCTGAGCATTTGCCTCAATCCAGCATGTAAATCAAAACTGAGTCAAGTATGATAAAACCAATCAGTGATATCACCCACCATATAATATTCAATAGTACCATCAGGAAATGATGATGGTACAAATCACTGCGTGGTTGTTCTTTACAATGCAGGATAAAAGTTTTCGTACTTGAGCCGTATTAATTTTAAATTTTGATGAAGTTTGGTGTGACTTATCGCGACATGCAATAATATGGTATCGTAGCCTAAAATGATGGGTAAGGGAATGAGGGAGTTGGTTGGGTGGTGCGTAGGATGGTTGCGTTTGGTTAGGAGGAGAGGTCGGTAGCATTTTTACTTTGGATTTTTGGGATTTCAGAACTAGCTGCAACATAGATTCCAACACTTCAGTGGAAAAGAGCATCTTTCGTTAGCAAAAGATTCCCAATACGCTGGTCCAATTAAGAGGTTGAATTGTGGGCTTGTAACTCTTTGCTTTGCCAGAATAGAAAATTTGACCCTGTCAGGGTTAGTTGATATATATTCGGGATCTGGATGGCACATTATTCATTAGTCATAGTGCCCTTTTTTCCGAAGATGAGAAATTTTTCTTAGAGCAAGAATGTTTTCAGTGACTTAAAGTTTTTTTTAGGGACAAGTATTCTCTTCCTAAAAGTTTAGCATCTTTACCGAATCAAAGATGTTTTCGAAGCTATGATATAGCAATAAAAAAATTAGAATTTGGTAAATTCTAGCATACTGTGCTGAAATTCAGCTGAAAAAAAAGTCTCCTAGAATTTATTCTTAGACGTAGAAATATTTGTACATTTATTGCTATGCAGGTATAATAATGACTGGCGAATCCAGTACACGTGGAGGTGGTATCCAAAAAATTTTAATTCGCATCGAGGTGGTTCTATGAACCGTGGAGGAAATCGCGGTAGATTTTCGGGACGAGGAGGTAAGCGTGGTGGAGTATCACCGAAAGGAGGTGGTGATCGTAATGATTTTTCTAATCGCGGCCGCGGGTTTGGAAAGGGTAGAGTTTTTATACTGTCTTTGTACAATATTGAAACCAAATTGAAAGCTTCTATTTGTCTTCATTTTGGTAATTATTTTCGAACAACTTATATTAGTATTTTCATTACGCAATTTTTTTAGGTAACGGTCGTGGTGGACGGGGCAATTGGGGTGATCGTGGTGGAAGAGGTAGCTGGGGTGATCGTGGAAGAGGTGGACGTGGTAGAAGTGGTCAAGGAAGAAGAGGGTTTTCTGCAAATAACGAAAGTGGTGTAGATTTCAAAAAACGAATGAGCTTTGATATCGACAATAGACTTAATAAAGGTGATTTTAAAGCTTTATTTTTTCAATGCTTTGTACTTGAAGTGAAGCACTTAAGTAAATCGTTTAAGCAGAAGTAGTACTTTTGGCTATGAGATCTAGTTAATGTATAAATTGAACATAATAAAGCGACCGATAATTTTTTTATTTCAACTAAAATACAATTTTAAGAAGAAAAACCAGCAAATGGAAAGAAGAACCTGAACAAGTACAAAAAATCTATGTCGGAACCATCAACTCCTGCAGCATTAAAATTTAAGAAATATGAAATGGACTCTGAACATGATGAAGATGAGGTTATTCGTTTCTGCTTCTTTTAGTACGCTCTTCCGATATTTGCGATGTGAAGCATGTTTCTGTGGACTTGTAATATGAATGAGTTTTCGAATGTATACCTTTATATACCCTTACAAGCAATCGATAGAAAACAATTATCGTATTAATTGGGAGAGATAGTTAAGCATTGGTTTTTATTTCTTAAGATTACCCGTTTTTAATCGATCAGCCGTCCAGATTTTAGTAACAGATGTTTTTCTTTTCAGGAAATGAGCATCTCAGATATGCAAGATGAGGAAATAAGTAGGTTTTATCTTTTGAATTCGTTAGATATGAAGTTGAAATTGTATGCTGAGCACATTTAAGAATCTCAAACTCTTCCTTATTTCAGCCACAGAAACACCTGGAAAAAGTGCTACTGATTTGACATCGAAACAGAGAAGAACGCTCACGCCAAAAAACGATTCGAATTTCACGCAGATAAAGAGTGCTAAAGGTGTACCGAAAAAGATGGTAATTTCTTGGAAAAATTTTTAAAGATGAAATATCCTGCATTTCTTTTCGTCTTAGGTTGCATAGAATTCATAAAATATGATTGCTGTATCTTAAACTGTTCGTCAAATCTTTTCGCCGCGACTATTATACTTGATGTTTTTGCAGGGTGCGCTTAAACGAGAAAAAGATAAGAAAGGCGATGAAGGTAAGAAAATATCGTCTATTTGCGTCCTTTCCAAATCTCATCTATATTTCAGGCAACATTGTCTAATAAATGATCATTTGGTAGCGAATTTAAGATTCTTAACATAGTTCGACAAATGCATAAGCGATCTGCTAAACTGTTATAAGAAATAGAACTAGTTGATTAGTGTAAATAATTCCCTTCTATGAATTATGAATTCATTACTACCATTGATACATCAGTCAGTTTACAAATCTTCAGAAGTTCCGTTTACCAAAGTAAATAATCTATGGTTATTAGAAGATTGCTTCCTACATGTATCGTCTCCAAAGAAAGATTAGAAATTGAAGTAATTACTGTTTCAAATTCTAGAGCTTATAACAAATCGGAATATGAAGAAGGCTAGAATGACTAGTGTTGAAAGTGAAGAGGACGATGAAGTAAGAGTTTTAATATCAAATTTTCATTGAAAATTTTTTCTGTATATGTACATATATTATCGTAATGTATTCCTGATCAACAATCTTCAAGTGTTTATTTCTGTAATTTTTACAGGAAGAAAATGATGATGATGATGATGATGATGATGATGATGATGAGGAGGAGGAGTATGATGATGAAGATGAGAGCAATGATGAAGGTATTTTCCGCAGTTTAAAATTTTGTTTATTTTTCTTGGCCTTGTTTAATTCTCACATTAAATATATCAATTTATGGCAGATTACTTCAAAAATGTTGTTACGACAAAGAGCTTTATTGATTTTTTTATCGACGATGATGTACAAACTTCACTTTTATTCGAAAACATATGTGATTAACAAAAACTGAGTCGATACCCAAAATGATAATATTCGCATTATCAACGTATTATAAAGCTTTGTTTATTAAAGCTTATCAGAAAAATGCAGGATTTTAAATACAAAATGCGCTGAGAGCAGAGTTTTTACAACACTCTTCTTCTAAAATGGTTTATTTTTAGATTCAGAAGGAAAAATTACTAAGAAGAATGCGAATGGTGAAGTCGGTGAATCAGATGAATATGAAGATGAAGAAAGTTTAGAAGACGAAGATGAGGAGGAAGCACCTCCTGAAGGTATTCATTCTGCTGTCTTAACACTTTACAGGCTAATCAGATGAGTCAGTTTAGTTGTGTTGTGAAATTTGTAGTGCGTTGAATCAACTTAATTTTTTTTTTTCAGTAAAACCAACACCTGCTTCTACTCCTGGTAATACAGCGCATTTGAAAAGTGCACTGAAAACTCCTGGTACTGGAAAATCAGGCAAGAAGGTTTCACTTTCTGCTGTAACTGCAACTACTCCAAAAACATTATCGAAGGTTGGTATCTGTGAGGGGTTCATGTAGTATGTAGTGAGTAATTGATTGGAAGTAAAAGTAGCTATTTTAACGCAATTAACATTGTAAATTCTAGAATAAAACACCGGTCACACCGCATCCGCAAACAGTACCAAGCAAAAATAAGAAGATAAAGCGGCTAAAATTCGAAGAATCTGATGAAAGCGATGAAGATGAAGATGAAGAGAAGGATGATGAAAAGGATGAAGAAGGATTTAAGTTGGATGATAAAGAAATGAAAGGGAGTGATGATTCAGAAAATGAAGGTGAAGATGAAGATGAAGATGATGAAGATGAAGATGAAGACGAAGATGAAGAAATGACGGATGATGATGAAGGGAAAAGCGATGAGGGCAATGGGGCAGATAATATGAAAAGGACGGCAGTAGATGTCAAGACAGAGCATGCAAAAGTAAGGAATTGTTATGTGTGATTTGGAAATTATCAAGGCGGAATAATTCTGGAAATATCTTTCATTAAAGATATATTTGCTTCTAGAAGTGTTTTTATTTGTTCAGAAAAAATCTTGAAAGTAAACAACTCTCACTGTATTTCTAATTAGTGCGTACTATTAACAAAATTTGAAATTTCAGACAAAGCGAGAAGAGAACAGTGAAACAGTTCAAAATAAAAAGAATAGGATCAATTTGAAAGAGCTCCATAGTAAAGGCGATAAAGGAACTGAAGCAAAAGTAGTTTCTGATGTTTTTTAAATGTCGTTTTCTGCAAAGTTGAACTTAGATTCCTTAACAATTCGAACTCATTTCGTGAGCTAGCGTCTATTCACATACAGTTTTTTTCCTTAAGATGAATATCTGTATAGTTCTGTTACTATCGTACCACGCATGTACTCTGTCTTAGAAATTTTATAAATCAAAACTGCCACTTTTTTTCAATATTTGAAAATTTTCATTGAAATTTTTTGGTGAAAACAATCAAGAGCATAAAACTGATTTGTTTGCAAGAATATCTGATTTGATTAAAATACTGAACATATAGATTAGTTATTAGCAATCATGAAGTAGATGCGGAACTCATATTTTTATGACAATATATTAGCGTTGTTCAGGGAAAAGTGGTTGCTAATAAAGAAGAGATGAAAGGAGTAAAAAGGAAATGTGAAGATGAACCAGTGCTAAAGGTATTGATTTTGTTGTATTTTTCTTTACGGAAGGGAGAGATCTAATTTTTCAAATTGGAACCGGTACAATGAATTCTATTTAGCTTGAGGATGCGAAAGAGGTAATCAAGGAAGAACAACAAAGGCGAGAAGAGCGTGACAAAAAATCACTGTTTGTACGAGGATTACCCAAAGACGTAAAATTGGGGCAGTTAAAAGCTCTTCATAATGATATTCTTTATGTACGTCATATGCCGCATCGCAAGTAAGCATTGATTAATTCTAACTAATTTTCATATATTTTTTTTATATTTATATGTTTTGAGAAAACACATCTGACCATTACAAAGAATTCTATTCATTGTCAAAAATATATTTTTAAAAAATCCAGCTTTGCATGGTTAATATTCCCAAGCGAGAAAATTTGTGAGAAGGCATACGAAGACATATCAAAACAAACTGTCGAAGGTCGAACATTAACTGTCGATTTTTGCGGAGCAAAAGCAAAAACACGTCCTCAGAAGGATAGGAGTCAGTTACCCATCAATCCTCTGGAATTGTTTGTTGGCGGCTTACCACCATCAACATCCAAAGATCAGATGAAAGTCATTTTTCGGCAAGCAACGAATATCAGTTTTCCGAAGCAAGCCAGAAATAAGAACAAATTGTAAGCCAGTCGATTCTGAAATTCGTTATTCATATTCAAAATTTAAGGAAGACATTACAGTCCTAAAAATGTTACGTCCAAAATGTTTTGCTGTAAAGTATTTTTGTACTGTTACGTTTTCAACAACTGAAATTTTTTCTTCAGTAAAGAGGAGTTGTGTCTGCCATACGCAGGTTTTTCAATCTTTTGCAATCTATTTGAGGCGTTTATAATTTTGTGTATTAAATTTCCAGATACTGCTTCGTACAATTTGGCACTGAAAAGGAAGCCCGAGCAGCATTCGAAAAAGGAAAGACGCTGAAGATCAGCGGCGCACCAGTTGATGTTCTTTATGCTCGGATACGGAAAGGTTAACATCTTTTGTTTGAAAATTTCTGTATTAAATATTTCACCACTTTTACGAATCGTTTGAAAGGTTGAAGCCAGTAGCTGTGCAATTGATTTTGTCATAATCATATTACAGGAATAACTGATGAGGTAAAGGGATCGAAAGCGAGTCAGGATTCCAGTTTATCGAATGGCACTGCAACAAAAAAGGGAGTAAAAAGTTTGCCGGAGAAAAGTGAAGTAAATGGTGATACTACAAGCGAAGGAATTGAATCCTCGGAGGAAGGCATTGTGGAAGTGATTAGTTTTTTTTTTCTCGCTCTCTCTTTTTGTAGCATTTTTTGATGTCCTGCTGTAATGTCGTTAGATTTAAAGAAATCACAACACAGCATGATATTTGTTTTGTAAATAGCAATACTGTTTGCTCTACTTTTCAATCTTTGTTTTAGGATTCAGTCTCAAAGCCCAAGAAAGCGAAATTAGCTAAGACAGACGATCCTAAAATGCTGCGTAAGACGACTGAATCACTGAAACAGAAAAAAACTGAATTGAAGGTAGGCCAACCTTTTATTTTTATTGCACTATATAAATTTAAGAAGAAAAAAGATATATATACTATTCTGCATACTTTATCGACATGTTTTTTCTATATATGAGGGAAGTCATTTGTGAATTTTTGTTAAAGGTTTCAAATGATTTTTTCTGGGTCTTTGTTGTCTTGTTTATTCTCCTTTATTCATTTGGGAGGAATCAAAATTCGGAAAAAACAATCTTACATAAGCTAAGATATTCGTCATTTCTGATGTATTTGAAATATGCATTTTAGGCTACAACAGTATCTAAAAAACCGAGTTTGAAAGGTGCCAATGGAAAAATATTATTTGGACAAAGCAAAGTTAGTGCGGAAAACAACAAATTAACTGGTGATAACGGTGAGGGTGATGATAATATTGATGACGACGATGATGATGATGATAATAATAATGATGATGATGATGGTGATGATGATGACGATGGTGATGATGATGATGATGATGGCGATGATGATAATAATGATGATGATGATGATGATGATGATGATGATGAGGATGAAGAGGAAGACGATGAAGAAGACAATGAAAATATGGATGATAGTGATGAAAACAATTAAATGGGTAACTTTCATGCACAAAGGTGAATTGCTGGAAAGTTAGAAACTATTGTTGTTTAATTTAATTAGTTTTCACAGCTTAGATTATTTCATGAGAAACTGATAACAAAATTAAACTGAATGAATACATCGGTTAGGTTCGTTTTTAAAGTTGAATAAAAAATTGTTCATGTTTACTTCTTAGACACACTTTTTATTTAACCAATTTTGGCTGTGGAATGTGGTAAGGAAGAGTAAAGTTTTTTGTATTTGTGTTTTGTTATTCAGTTTAGTGGATTTGATACTTTATTTTCATCAAAATGTCCCATGTTGATCATATTGTTGCCTCGCGTCCTCCTTGAAATTCATTGTTCAGTAATCATTGGTTGATATAAGACCGTTTTTTTTCTAATCCGTATACTATTGTCATATTTTTGTTGCTGCATTTTGAAGATAGATTCTGATGCTTTGTTGTTATTGAGTTCCTATTCCTGTTGTTTCAACAAAATACGGGAGCTTCCATTTGCTGATGCGGAATTACAGGTGGAATTCAACAGCCAAATCTCTTGGGATATTATTTGTAACCCATATCCAGATTTTTCGAAGTTTTTTGGTAAAAAGTGGGAGAGGAAAAAATTGAATATAGTGAGATGAAGACTAGTTATTTCCATCTTTGGGATGTTCAGAGTTTAATTCATCTGTGATGATTCATTATTTCCATCTTCAATCTGGAAAATAGATTTGCAAGTGGGGCTAGTCTGGTTGTATGAGAAATTTTTGGTATCCTGTGGAGTTTGTGTCATACATGGTGAGATGCTGAGTATCGGATACTGAATGTAAAAATGACTGCTTGAAGAGAGCAACAAAATGTTAACCGTGGTTCCCAGAAAAGATTGTGTTTATACTTATATAATTGCAAGGATTGCAAAATTTCATTTCTTGTAAAGGCATTCCAGTTTTAGCTATGAATTGAGAAGAGAAGATTGAAAATTTCGGATTTAAAGTATCGGTAAGTTTAGTTGGAAGTTAAGGTGTAAAACTTCGTATAACGAAGAGAATGAAGAAGTGATGTGAGCTTCACATACTTCTGTCATCGATGATGCCAGTCGTTGCTGGGATTTTGATAATCTCTACCATATCATTTTTGTTAATCTATAGCGATTTTTATGCTTATATTATTAACTTTTACGAATACATGATATATTTTCCAAAGAAGAAGTGATGGGAATGATTTTCATTTTGTAGCCTGATTTCTCATATTTTTGGAAATTTAAAAGTTGGGAATTTTATAATTTTTTTCGACCACTCATCAATATTAAAACCATATTTGATTTATTTATGGAGTTAGGTTGTCATCTGATAATCTTTGATTATTTCTTTTTTTTTTTCTCCAATTTCTATATAAGTCCATATTGATTAGTTCGTAGAATTTGTTTAAAAAAAAAACGTATTATGGTTTAATTTTAGATTTAGAATGAAGTTATTGCACAAGTGATTCGCATTTGCTTTCCATCGTCAACAATTTGGAGAGCAAACGATGAAAAGATTTTTAGCATCAAGGGTGAGAAGCCATCAACTTCATTGATTCTATAAAGCAAGATGCTTCTAGTAATTCTGAAGTTGAAATTTTAGATCAAACAAGTGAAAATAAATAAATACATATATATCAGATAGGAAGTAAGGGGAATATAATCTATAAATTTCTGCTTGCTAACTTTCATGATATGATTCGCTACAATTGTATGATGAAGCGTATGTACAAAAGGAGATATGAAGAATAGATAATGATGAGAAAATGATCTCTAAATTCGAGATTCATGATTTCTCCTCACCTTATCTTTTGTTGCTTTCTGATGATATAATAGTGTTAATATTTTTATTGATTCATGTGATTTAAAAAAAAAAATATAATCGCATGATATTTATCATTTATTTATCAATGATTTTTGTACATGGTGATGATAGTAGAAAGAATGATTTAAATAGATTTTATGGATAAAGATTATTGGAGAAAAATGATTATCTACGATTAGTTTTTTGTATACATAATTGGCTTCATTGAAATCCTTATTGGAATCATTGATGCTTGCAATGAATGACATTTCTGATGAACATGCGGCATAAATCGGTGGATGCCCTTGGTACGACGAGGTGCGGCGGCCTCATCAATGAAATCATTGATACGCATAGCCGATAAGACATGAGCATTTGCCTTTCAAAATTTGATGATATAGTAGTGTTTAATGTTTTTATCTAATACTAATTGCATGTTTCCTATTACATGGTAGCAAATGGTAAGGTATACGAGATTTTTTAACATTCATACGTATTATTATCATGATGTTTATCATTTCGTCGGGAAACTTGTTACCCATCTATCTATTAATATAATGTTTTTGAGTCATACGTCCAAGTGATTTTTTTTTTTGCAAACTATATTCGTTCGCTATTATTCATTGTCAATCATTATATGCACATGAAAATCACACATACACACACATACATACACACACACACACACACACACATATATACATACATACATACATAATGTTAAACAGGATTTTTATTTATATTTCAGGAAAACCTCAATTTTAGTTTTTTTTTTTTTTTTGCATCATTCACGCGCGAAGAATCATTCATTCATTTTTATTGAAACATTTTTCATCTCTGTCTATTTCTGTCATCTATAATTGAATGAATTTAAATTAATGAAAAATTTAATTTCACCTCATTTCTTATCAATTTTTTAGATATTACTAATGCAAGCCAGGGATTGCAAATGCCATCGTTTGGCAATTAGTCTTAACGAAACATTGAACAATTTAAATTTTGAGACAAATTTTCGAAAAGCTGTTCAATCGCTTACTTCCGTAAGTAACTAATTATTTTAATTAATTATTTCAATACATCATGTCCCATCAATCTTTTGTTAATTGATCGATTGTACGTTTTTTTTTTCCATCAATTTTTCTCTAATTGATAAAAATTGTCAGTTATGTTAGATAAGAAAAAAAAAAACAAAAAACCACAGAAGAAAAAAAAGCTGTCATAAAAAAAAATGATGGTAGGAATTTTCACTTTTATTTATTTGAATAAATTAAGCTTTCTGAAATTATAGGAAGAATGCGCTAAAGCTGCAAGATTTCGTTTTAAAGATGATGCGCTTGCCTCAATATTAGGACGTCTTTTTCTTCGTCAGGTTACTTTCATAATTATATGTATAGCCAGCTACCTATCTTATTTATATCAGATTTAGCAATTTTGATTGAATCTATCTATCACATTTATGTATTAAGAAATATATATATATAGAGAGAGAGAGAAAGAGAGAAATATATTATATGCAAGAAAATTTTTCAAATGAATTTTTACAATAATATTTGTTATTATAGGCTACAAGACGTTTATCGAATGTGGAATGGAGTATGATTGAATTTGGGCGAACAGAAAAAGGAAAACCATATCTAATGAATCCAAGTAATACAAAATATGGCTTCAATGTTTCACATCAGGGAGATTATGTAGCATTCGCAAGTAGTTGCTCGCAAAGGGTAGGTAATACGGATATTGTATTATTTATTTCATTAATGAAAAATTGTTTAATTATTTATATGTAGTAGTATATTTTCTTCAAATGCTTTTGATGCTGTTTTTATTTTTAACATGTTCAAATATTTTCTTTTTTTTTGATTCATTTTGAAATTATTTTGAAATAATAAATGAGAGTAAATTTTTAGATTGGTGTAGATTGCATGCGGTTGCATAAAGAAAGAAATAATAAATCAGCCGATGATTATATCACATCAATGGCAAAATCAGCTGGTCCGGAAGAATTGCGAATGATGAGAAGCCAAGCAACAGACCAAATGAAAATGATTTATTTCTATCGGTATTGGTGCTTAAAAGAAGCCGTTCTTAAAGTAAGCACATCTCAAGATTGATACGCAAAATGATAGTCCCATAGCTCAAATTCATTTATAATTTTTTTTAGAAATCTCTATTGTTTGATTTATACGAATTCCTAGAACTTAAAAGAACTTCCTAAAATTTCTACAATGTTTTAAAATTATGTAAATTTTCCAAAATTTTTTTGCACATCCGGGAATCTGCAAAACATTTCCCATAACTTACTATCATATTTTCAAGTTTTTTTTCTCAATTTATTGAAAATGTTTTGCGTATTTTTTTGAATTCCAGCGAAGTATCAAATTTTTTTAAGGCAACTGGAGAGGGTTTGTTGCAAGACCTAAGTCGACTGAATTTTCATATTGAACAAAGGGAACGATATCGACCAAGATGTTTCATTACTTCAACAACAGTATCATTGGATGGTGAATTGCAAGACGAGTGGATTTTAGAGGAAACATTCATCGATGAAATGCATAATGCTGCGGTAGAAATTTTTAAAGTGCAAATAAAATATAAAAAAGTGACAACTGTGTTCTTTCCTCTTCTTTCTAGAAGAACTTCCTTTTTCGAATTGATGAAATCATAATGCTCTTCATTCAGTCAATTATTCTATATTACTTAAGGAATATTTTTTAAAGGCATCTAGTTGTAGGTGTGTCGTGAGAAACACTTGCCTAGTCATTGCCTATATTCGACAAATCCTGATACACGAATATATTTTGGCTTCGTCGATATCAGTTTCTTACTCGAAGGTGCTGCTATACTAAATCCTTTACCTGAGGATGGTGCTGCTGAGTGGATGAATTTCAATGCCAAACCAAGAAAAATCTAAGTGGTAGTAGATAGGAATTGCTACGAACTCTAACTCGCCTATATCATTTTATTATGCAATTTTACAAGCGACCGTTTGTTCGCGAGAAAATTTTTTTTCATAATGATTATTGCACTTTACTTTTCTATAAATACGCAAATTTAATTATGAATTTCCATCAATTTTACAAACTTATCACCTGATCTCAATATTTTCAACTTAAATATAATCCGTTTAAATTAATCGTTTTCTATTTCACATAATCAATTATCTGAATATAGATTATAAAGCGATATAACAAGGAACACTACGTGATTTCCGTATTACTTTTTCTTAAACATTATACAAGGATTGGGATAGCAGGCTAGAATTTGCGCAACATTATCATATATCATGTGCAATGTCTCTTCAAAGAAGTAATTATTCTAAAGCCACATGGGTAAACGAAAGACCAACTTTACAAGTTCTGGAGTATCATCTCATAAAATTCGCAATGCAAATCATAGAGTCAAAAATTTATATTTTAGAAGTGAACCAATACAAATTCATAGAATATAACAGCTTTACCATATAGGAAAGAAAATTGAATAACTTATCAACAGAAGTTATGATAACTTTCGAATATTTGATTCACTCTCATATTAAGTAACAACTTGAACAAACTTCTAAAAATAAATCAAAAGATATTAAAAAAAAAAAAGACTTCAACACAAAAAATGTGTTAGTTTATTTTTAAATATAACCGGCATCTTTCTCAATCTGCCCATAGTGTTAGAACAATTTTGTTTCATTCCTTTCAATACTTGACCTTATATACTAATACACCTAGAAATATTTGTTTGTTTGGAAATATTACTTTTGTTCTTGAGACACTTTATCAGTGTTATTTCATGAAAGATTTTCTTTTTTAAATTAAAAGTTAATATTTCCAATCAAAAATAATAATATATGTGAAATTTGAAAAATCACATAGAAAAGCTTAAAAAACAATGCAACTGATCAGAATGAAATTTTGCAAAAACAGAAAATATTCCCAGAAATTTCACAAAATTGTAACAAAAAAGAATAAGAAAAGTAATGTTTTATTCAACTTTATGCATTACATTACTGATTCCATGAACTTCATTTCTTAATGATTCCAAAAAAAAAATTTACATGGGAGCTAAAGAAAGATAAATTACAACCGGAAAAAAGCTTGCAACGGAGATATCTTCATTACACTACGACATTAACAAAAGAAATCAACAAGCCAAACGAAATTTCAGATTTTAAGATATAGCATAAGATTCTTTCTTTTAAGCAACTGAGCCATTCTTTTCAATTTTTTGCTTCAAATATGCTTCGTATTGCGGGCTTTCCTTGAAAATTCGTATTCTTCGTGCTATTCCTTTAGCTGAATCGCGGAAAATATTGCCTTCATCTTTTGTCATTGCCTTAAAATAAATTAGTAAACAATGCGGATCACTGATCTAGACCAAGTTATAATAGCTTGATAAATAATAAAGCAAACAATTTGACAAAATAATAATTAAAAACGAAAAATACTGATATACTGTAAGAATAATGTTAGAAAAGTAAAATTAGAAAAGTAGCTATGAGTAAAATTACCTCATAATTTTCTCCATATTCCTCAATCATGTGTACACAAAATTGAATATCACGGGGTAGAAGCTTATAGATACGTTCACGAGCTACCGGAACACGATTTACTCTATCCCTTTGCAATACCTGAGCATTTCGTTCTAATTTTTCAACATTCACCTCATGTTTTGCCTGAGCATTTCGTTCTATTTTTTCAACATTCACCTCATGTTTTGCTTCCTTTGCAAAAGATGCTACACTTACATCCTATAAATAATTTTAGAGCATTATTTTGTTCATCCACCTAAAAGTAAAAACAAAAATGAAAAAAAATGATAAAATAACTTACTAAGAAATCTGACATAATTTAAACCATAAAAATAAACTTGGAAAAAATCTGAATTTTTCAACAATCTTGATTTTACATGTATGTTGAGATATTTATGAATAAATGCCAGTAAATTACATAAACTATTTTTCAAAAAAACTAGTACTAAAAATAGAAAGAAAAAAAAACTTGGGTCTTATTTTGAAATAATTTAAAGCTATAAATGTTTGTGGTCAAAGTTATAAAAACATACGATCGAACAAACGCGATTTGAAGCTCATGATCATGATAAGCAGTTAAGCATATCAGAATCAAAATGGTTTAGTATAATTCATCATATGTCGAATATTATAAACAGTTGAAAAAACTATTCTAAACTTTCTTTATGTTATCATTATGTAAAATTTCTGTTTCAAGTGATTCTGTAATAATGAAAAATAACGACAAACCCCGATAATATTATCACTTAAGTTGAGATTTGTAGCATCCAAAGCTTCCGGATGCTTTTCTGTCAATTTTGCCGTTTTCATTTCCAGCTCTTCCGGAATAAATGTCTTCATTTTCATTTCTGTTTTAGATAACGTTTCTTAAGCATTTCATAAATTTAAATCGAAATATTAATGAATAATTCAAAGCCAAAATCCGAAAAGTTTTACAGGTTGAATTTATTAATCATTTACAAGATGGTTAGGGCCTTTAATGAAAGACTCTCAGTATTATTAAAATATAATTCCGTGTGTAAGGTCAATGTATCCGGAGTCATCTTCTCAAAAAATTTTTTTTTTTCTCATCTCAACAAAAAAAATTTTTTTTCCCATCCATCAATCAATGATATATGATGCCTACTGTTCAGTTTATCAAGCAGAAACTCTGATATCCTTAACTAAACTGCTTTATCCATCAATATTAACAAATATGAATGCAATGACAATGAAATGAAAATAGCAACTATAATCGAAAGTGCAATTGCATCTATCAACTGAAAATTAAAAAAGATGCATTAGCAAAGTATTTAAAAAATCAAAATATACCTGAATCTTTTGCGATTTTATCATCGGATAACACGATATGATCCACTATCTTTTCAATCTTAAATTCTGTATTCTCCAAAGCAGAGTTTTGATTTTGCACATGATGCGCCACAACCTAATTACAACAAAATTAACTTCCTTCATTTATATTTTATAAGTAAAAAAAAAAGTGGTAAATCAAATGAATACATCAAGAGAATTTAAAATATATAAAGTATATCGATTTTTTAATGAAAAATATTGAATGAATACTTTCCTATTACAATGATTATTAAAAATATATATGCAAACCTCATCTAATTCTTTTTTCTCTGTCTTTTCTCCAATATCGTCTTGTTGTTTTTTTAGTCTGAAATGAAAATAAGAAATTCTGAATTTTTTTTTTGGTATACTGATTCATAATAGTATATTAAGCATAAAATGAAGTTTTTAAATTCTTTAAAAACTTTCAAATTCTAAGTTTAAATTTACGCATGCAAATCTGTATGGCTGAAATGCAACATGATAGCAATCGTAATAAATTAATTAGCCTAGTAAATGTATAAAAGCTGAAGAGAAAGAAATAATGTTTAGAAATTTAGCATGGATGAGATTTTACTTAAAAAGACTATAGCACTGACAAACTGTATTATCTCTGATCAATGATTAAACAGAAGGTACAGTTATTAAATTATAAAAAGATGGAAGAAAACTTTTTTTTTTTCTTTCATTTTCTTAGTAATAAATCCGTAACTGTGTTAATTTATGTTGTTAGAAAACATCGTGTTAATAAGATGCAAAATGTTTTGGTTAAAATTAAAAGTTACAAATCTTTTAGACCAACAAATAAATGTTAATGAAACTATCTAGGGATTCTATTTTTAGTATTCGCAAAAGCTAATTAATTAAGGCACTTTTTTTATGAGAAGCTTGCAATTCAAATTAGGAAAAATCCTCATTAATACATTTTGATATTTAACAAAACAATAAAATATATTCAAATTTTGCAAATCTTAAAATAGATATTGGTTAGGCAATGAAATTACGAATGAATCCAAATCTAGGAACAAAAAAAAATATATAGACTGCTTTTAAACATTAAGATTATAAAAAATAAAATCTAAGTATAAATTCTAATAACATTTATAACCTTGGTCAAATTGTTATAGTAGTGATAGATATATCGCTATCAAAACTTTAGTTAAACTGAAAAGGAAACTGTTCATAGTATAGCTTCAATTTACTGACTAATTTTGTTAATAATTCAATAGATTAACAGTGAAACAAGCAACAACCATTGATAAAATTATGATAAAGTGATTCTAAATTAAAATAACTTTGAGGAAAATTGATAAGAAATCACAACGCATTCGATTAGTAGGTGTAATGAGGAAGTGCATATAATAGAAACCACAATTTTACAAATATTATTTTATTTGCTTGCAAACAAAAGCAACATATAAATAGAATAAGTTGTGCAATACCTGATCATTCATGCTGTAGTGCAAATTCTTGGAATTAATCAACGAAGCAGTAGCATTTACTGGTGATGAAAGTAAGTGATGATCGTCAATTTTTATTTCGCCTGATTTTTCATCTTCACTATCAATATTGATATATGCCTTATCTATAATATTATCATTCAAATCTGATTCTAAAGCAATTGTTTGTCGTTCATCCGAACTTTCTGGTATTTTTTCAATAATATCTTCTTCAGAGATATGCGGTAAATTTTCCTCACTTACACCAAATCTCACAGTCTCAGTAACATTATCAGCTTGCAAAATATCCGTATAATCATTCTCGGCAGTACATTCTGCATTTATTAAATTTGCAAATCCAGAAACAGATTCAATAGTTTCATCTTTATTATCGTGATCTTGAGCTATAAGTTTATCTTCTTTTGAAGGTAATTCTTTGACATGCATTGATTCAATTTCTTTTGCATGAAATTCCTCGATGAGTACTGTACCTTCCTCAGAAATAAATTTATTCGGTATACTTTCATCAGATTGACGGTAAGATTCTATTTGATCAATACTGTTGTGATGTAAATTTTCGCCGATGAAATGCTTTAATTCAACATCATTCTCATCTGTTTGATCATTTTGTTGGCTTCGTATGTCAGATATTTCTTCTATCTCAGTTTTCTTTGAATCCTCATTCGACATAATAGTATCATTCTTGTCAAATTCTTGTCCGACTTCTGTTATATTACACAAATTTTCTTTAGGCTGAATTTCATTCTTCAATTGGGCAAGATGACAGAAAAGTGTGTTGTCTTTCGTAAAAACAGTGCTATCATTTTTGGAAGATTGTTGTTGTTTTTGTTGCTTAAAGGCTTCATAATTCGTTACATCATCCTTTTGTATCTCAGGAAAGTTGCTCAATGATTTCTTATCAATGACGAGACCAGATACAGGAACCATATCCTAGATAACGATTACTTAAAGTTATCGTGTCCATTTCCGTAAAAGATAAGCACAGTGTAGAACTGAGTTTGAAAAAAAAAAGCTTTGTGCCGTGCAACAAAAGTGATATTTCTGATAAGAGCTACAAAAACATCACAAGCAAAACAATAAAATTTGTTTTAAATTAAATTCTATAAATGAAACTTATTTTCCTATTAATGTAATATTTTTGAAATAGAAAATTCTAATAATGTATGAATTTTATATTTCCTAAATGATTAAAAATATGTAATCAGTTCAAGGATAAACGATTTGCTTTCTCATTTTGTATTCTCAAAAATATTTTTCATTTATGTAAACATTCATTAACTGAACAAATAATTATTTTAAATCATAGATTTCAAGGCAGACAGATAAACTTAAGTGATCTTATCATTTTCATTTTTTTTGCCTAAATTTTGTAGCATTAAAAAAAAAAACTAAGATGATGATAAGATAAGAATTATTTTCACTGAAATAAGGAAATAGATCCATTCAATCATTATATAAGAAGCGAAATATTCTAGAAAGAATAACTTTATTGTTGCATTCCATGGATTTCGATTGCAGTTCATCATGATGATTTCCATCTTTTTTCTTCTCTCCTCGTCCAACGACTATTTTTGCAACGTCAACGTTTGCTACTTCATTGCCTTTCTCACGTCTATCATCCTATAATTCAAAATTTTTTCTTATCAGTATCAAAATTTGATATCTATAGAAGAAGAAAAAAAATCACCCCCAATATCGATTGCATATATTTCTAGTATGTCTCTTGTTGTTAGTATAAGTGTTAAAGAATTTACTACGAGTTGTATAAATTAAATGAAAAACTGAAAAATTTAAATAATATATGATTGGTATAGAAGAAACATTAAAAATGTATGTGAAATATTTTAAAAAGACAAAAAATACGAGAGTCGATATAGTACATCCGCTACAATTATACAAAATTATGTTTATATCGAATGAACAATAGTATAAATATATTACGATTATCGTAATACTTAGTTATTTTAAGCCTAAGAGATAATTTTAAAATTTATCTAAATCATGTCTGAAAAAAAAAAAAAGTCTGAAAATCTAAATCCTGCTATATGTATAATTTAAAAATAGCTATTCTTCTTCATGGTAACACCGATGAAAATTTAACAACTGGACAATAATTTCAAATATATAAACAATTAATCAAAATTTTACGATAAGAAAGGAATAAAAGACATACTTTAACAAAATCATTCTCAGCCCGGAAAGTATTAGTATTCGACTGTCGATTTCTCTTTTTCGTTTTCTGTTCTTTACTGATTACTGCTTCAACTTTTTTTGGGCTTGCATGAATTTGAATCTGTTCATCTTCATTTTCTATCTAAATGAAAAAATACAGTTGAAATTGTTCGTTTGAAAAAATAAATGTCCTAATATTTATTTCTTAAGACATGAAAAAAAAACCTAACAGCTAAAATACAAAGTAACATATATAAAACTTACTATTAAAATATCTATTTAAAAAGAAAAAACTAAATCGTGCTCTAAATTAGTAATTTTCTTGCGTCACTTTTTGTATAATTTTATCAGAATTTAAGACAGCTTCATCTTGCAGTTAAAAATGACTGAAAAAAAAGAAAAACTTCGATCGCAATTAAACTACCTAAATTTAACGTCCACAATAATCCATCAGTCTGTGAAAATTAAAGCTAATACTATCTACACGAAAAAATTTCTCGTAATCAGTGTTCAGGCTCAAACTTTGGTTCGTCAAAAAAAAAATTTGACATGGAAAGGGAACATTTTTTTCAAAAATTATTTTTCTACGAATTCTTTTTTCTATAACTTTTTGTAATTAAGAATTTTATTCATTCGTTATTCTCTTCATCTGGAAAAACTCTCTTACCTAATACACATACTCTCTTTTACATTTGACTAATTAAAGTAAAGACTGAACGAGTCCAATCCCAATGCTAGTTTTGAATCACTAAGGAGTTTCAAATGTTGATAAACATAATTAAGAGGATATGTTTACTACGGCCAATTTTCTGTGCCAAAATCTACAAACGGATATTCCAGTATTACGGACGAATCCTCGGATCAACAAATGCGCTTGGAATTTCTGATGTTTTTGGAATCGATTTTCAATATATGCTACTTTAACAAGAAGTTATTGACCGTTGAATGAAAGTAGAATATTTCAAGGAATCTAATGTGAATCCAGTAGAAAGCACTATATGTGAGAATCTATAGAGAATATTCAAATAGGACAATTCTCGAAGAAAGGAAAAGCTGTTGAAGGAAAAGCTTTTATTATTTAGGCAAACTGAATATCTAAAATTTTTACCTGTTTTTTGATTCGTTATTCTTACTTTTTGAAATAAGCAGAAAGAAGTAACGTAAAAGCATTGAAGTTAATGAGAAACAAGTGTGACTTGTAAAATAAACTTAAAATAATTATTGTTGACAGGTTAATTGATATAGTTGTCATAAGAGATTTCAATGAAAATTTGGATGAGAGAGAGAAAGAAAAAAAAAGAGGAAGTGTAATATGTGATATAGGCAAATGTTTGATAACAACTTCACAAAACCATAACTTCAGAAAATATATTCTGATAATTCATCAAGAAGAAAGCGAAATGCATGAGAATCGTATCATTTGTAGCGAAAACAAGAGATCAAACTGATTACGTAGAAGAAACAACATGAAAAGACATCTGTATGGTACCTACCGTTAATAATGTAATTCTCGAAGAAGGAAAGAATATTTCGGGTTGTAATTCGACTTATAAATTAATGGAAATTGAAAAGGAACCAATATAGAAAATTAGGCTAAACTGATTAGTGAAGACAAAGCAAAGTTCATTTAACAAAATAGCTGCAACAAATAGATGCGCAAGATTATGACCTACAAGCTATACAGGATAACTTCGCCTGAAGAACAAAAGTGGAAAAGATTGAGAATTACAGAAAAACAAATATTGTGAAGTCGTCGATATATGTCATAAAATGCCATAACTCTTCAGGATGATAATTAATATGCATGAAATGACCTTTGTCAAATGCTAATTAATGAATTAAACACATATTTCAATATCCTCTAGAAAAGATGAAAGATAATATTGTGATAATTTCGTTACACAATAAGTTATAAGATAGGCTCCACATAAGAGTTACATCAAAGGTAGTCGATGAATAAAATTGTTTACTTTTCCGTCACATAATTAGAAAGATTTCAAAATCAAATGATACACGATACATGGATAATAAGATCCACGTTAAAGCACAACATGGAGTTCGGATAGTGAGGAATTTCTAACAAAATTTGGATCTGATTTCATAGGAATCCAAAAAATTTCGATATTATCCATTTCATATACGGATATAAATATAACATTTAAAATGCGAAAGTGTCGGAATTTTCATATCGCGAAACCTCCAAATAAAATGGTAAATTATGTTAGCCGTATTATAAATCATTTAACTATATTTGTGTTTTATACATTCATTTCCTCGTGCTTTATCCTTTATTGTTATCTAATTCTATTCATATCTCTTTTTTTAAACAAAGGGAATAAATTCCTAAAATATCTTCCGATAAGGAAAAATCCCCATGCTAATCTTTCAATTTTCCTTTGTTACAATTCATATACTGTAATTGAATTTCTATAATTTAACACTTGTTAAATTTTAAATGTAAACCACGCCGACTAAATATGTTTTTTGTGCTAACCAAATTTGTATATATAACCGTGATTAAGATGCAAATTTTCATTATAATAAAAACTGTCTCCCTTCAATCGAGTGGACAACATACGCGCGACTCTATTCGATTCCTGTTAAATTTACTAAATAAAACTTTCTGAACCTTTTTTCTCCAGCAAAGAAAGAAGAATCGGATACAAAGAGATACATCTATATTCAGTTAAAACAATTCTATGAAATCTTTTACAAAATTCCTATCAAATAGCCAACTACGTCATAATTATAACTAAGATAATTAGAACGATGAAAAAAAAAAGCACTTTTACATATAAAAATTCTAAAAAATTCTAAAAAGTATAAACTAAGAAGTTTAACAAAAAGGTTATAAATCTACATGAATACTTCTATTATGTGAAAAAAAAAAAAAGAAGAAGGGAACATTCGGCATCAAAGATTTTCTAAATCAAATATACAGAAAAATCAACGAAACATATCTGGATATTTAAAACTAGATCATTAGCGATCTAACACGTAAACAGGTCAAATGTGGGATTTGCTGATCGATCATCGTAAGCCTCTTTTGGGCGATGGACGACTTAACATTGGTAATAATTGTCACAGCACGGTATCATTGGAATTCTGTGATTAGAACCAGATGACAACCTCGATGAAGTCACAGAAGAACAAATAACCCACTGATAATTAAAATCACGTCATTATATCAAAAAGAAGCATACTTTCATTCGATGCGACGACTAACTAAACTTATAACAAAAACAAAAACAAATTAAATGTACTTTGCTCACCGAATTCAATATTGTTGGGGCAACTGGTTTTTGTGATTCAATCATTTGAGCCGGAATCGAAGATTGCATTTTGTTATTTTTTGCTTTTTTATCAATTTCTTTGATTCGCTCTTTTTTTTCTTCTGATGATTTCTTGCCGCCTTTATTTATGCCAATAGTTTCCTATAAAATCGATGATGATCATCATCATTAAGCAAACATTGGTTGCAAGAGTATAAAATTATTAAAATTATAAAGCATTATTAAAAATTATTATATTCAATATACTATTCAATTCAATATGCCACATCTTTTTTTTTTCATAAAATCTGAACTTAGAGCAGCAAATGTAAAGTATCTTCAACAAATTTTTTTTTTTTATCTGACTATTTTTATCCAATTATTTAAATTTCCTAGAACTAGAATGAGCGAAAAAAAAATTAACAGTATAAAAATATTAATATATCGGAAAATATTAATTATCGTTTATCTTCCGATAGATTATTTCATTTTAAACTATCAAACAAGATATTCTAAACAAAGCGAAAAAGAATTATCACGAAACATCTTAAGAATGATATTATTTCAAAATTTTAACTTTCTTTCCTTTAAATTTATAAATATGTTGTATATAAGTTCAACATAATAAAGGATATTTTAAAATAAATCTTCGTCTATCAATGATAAGAAAAAGTAAATATCTTACCTTTTTTGATTGCATCAATTCATTTCGTTCAATTTTCATTGGAGATAACGAATGATTCATTTTTTGCTCATCAACTGATACCGGCAATCTCTCGTCTTTTAAATATTCATGCTTTGATTCGAATTCATTTTGTAACTTCGGAACTTTCATCGTTTTTAATTTATTTAATTTCTTCCCAGTTACCTTTTGATTTGCCATATTTACCATATTTTGGGTTTGTTCATTCTAAAAAAAAACAAAAAAAAAGAACTTAAAAATATTCCTAAAATGAAATAATAAGCAGATTGTTTCTTTTTTATACGTCAAGAATTGATAATTAAATATTATTGTGATAACCTAGGAAATACCATTAAACGTTTTGTTTTTGCTGCTTCTTTTATCATCGAATTTTTAACCGTAGTCGTTTTGGTAGTAGTTTTCCGCTCAGCTGATACATTTTTTGCCGAATCAATGTTGGATATTTCCTTCAACTTCTAAAAAAAAACGGAATTCAATGGATACAATAAATTTATGTTGAATAACCAGCTTTAATTATGATTGTAAAAAATGGTTTTTTTTTTTTTAATCTGCGTTTGAATATTCCAAGTCTAAGCAATTATTATCGCACTAAATTACGATATGAATTACATAAATTAACATCCCTTCATACTTTTTTTAATTGTTGAATTAGACATTTAAAAAATATTTGCATAAAGGATTATTGCATAATATGACCGAGAAGTAAAAATTTAATTCCATCTTAAGTATCAGAGGAATTTTGAAATGACAGAAAACGTTAAGCTCCTTTGCTAGTAGATGAAATAAAGGAAGACTGCAAAATAATAAAATATTTCATCTTATAAAAAACATCAGTGATATGTGCTTTCAAAGTTAAAGTTAGAAAGTTTGATTTTTTGCGATTTAAAAATTCCACTAGTTTTGCCAATTTCATCTCCAGATATCATTCTTTTTTCTCGTAAATATTCCCGCTCTATATCTTTAAGCAATATCATTTTTCATAAACGAATCAATTTCTTACTATATTAACTGTATACTTTAAAAATATATGTATATAAAAAAAAATTTTACTTTTTCTTTTTTAATTTCTGGAACTGTTGAAGTTGACGCTCTCTGTTTTGCTAATTTCTTCTCCAGACGTCTTTGCTCTCGTAAACGTTGCCTTTCTGCTAGTTCTTCCGGTGATCGCTGAAATTTACGAAATGTTTAAATCATAACCTGATATTGCACTCATATCATTTGCAATGAGTTCCATACACCTGTAAAAAAAAACAAAAAAAAAACGGATATCCGGAAATGTTAAATGAAATCTACTATCTTATACACTATATCATTAGCAACGATAACATCGACAATGTTAATAATATAAGTTGAAACGCTCTAAATAAAATATAGAGAACACTTAAATTTACCTGTTTCGGCTCCTTGATTCTTCGATGTCTTGGTGGTGGTGGAGCAAGTGTATTACTGCAAATATTGCAGAATCAGTAAAATGTTAACTCAATAAGTCACTATTTTATTATCATTTTGAATGATCGATTTTACGTAATTTCAAGAAGAAAAAATAAACAGGTATAAAATTAGAAACCATTTAACGATGATACATCGTGCAACATAAATAAACTACTCCAGCTGCAGTGAAAATTTCTGTTTCTATTTGAAATTTTAGCACTTTGATTCATTAAAATACTCTTGCTACCTTAGCATTATCATAATAATGTTTATCCATTAAGCAATTAAAATCGAGAATGCGTTTCTCGAAAGAAAAAAAAATGGAAATACCCCCTCTCTGGAAAGAAATTGGAAATATCTTTCGATCTATTACTCAATGGATAAACAAAAACTACTTTTAGCAAATTTAACACTTCCCTACTGAGTAATATCAGTTGGTTATTTTTTTAGAAATTGTGATATTAAGCCAAGTGTAGCTTCAGAAAAACCTAGAAACTTATTCAAAGGTATAAATTATATACAGATTAAAAAAAAAAAGAAATTCCACCTGGAATATTGATGCCTTGTTAGAATTGCATTATTTTGCCTGAAATAAAAACATAAAATAGTTTATTCATTCATGGTTAACTAAAATGTTACCAAATCAAATTTTGCGAATTTAATATGAAATCATGAAACTTATAAAAGTCTTGAATTTAAAACTTAAATTCATAAGATTTTCATTTTTTTTAGATGAGCAAAGGTAAATTCATTATTTATATTATAACAAACCATGCTTTTCTATCTTCTAGACATTTCCGATATGTTTTCCATTTTCCGGCAGCGGTATTTTTTAACGAACGCACTTTCACAGCACGACGTACTTGTTTCTGTGAACGCATTTTGCTGATGTGAGTTTTGTTGAAATTTGTTTGATAACTACACTTTCTAGTCAGCACCGCAAATCGTTCTCTAATATTTTCATTTGCTTTAATAATTTCAATCAAAATCGCTAACTCGTCGCAGCTATTAATAACAAATGTACACGTTATACTGTAACATTATTATACGACATGATAGCTTCAAGAGTTAGCTTACTAGTATGATGATTTTAACTCAAGAATCTGCAAGCTCAGAAATATCCGAGAATTTTGAAATTTTTAAAAGTAAATTAAACATTTTTCTAACTTTTATATTTCAAATAGTATAAATCAATGATGATGAATCTTGTGATTTTCCCCAAAGTGCAACATTGATTTTATCATTTGGAATTTGATTGCAATTTAGAATCGTCAAAAAGCAATAAATGCATTTGAAATACAATAAATAATAATATCGATATGGAGAATGGTTGTTGTCAGGAATGCAAAAATTTATTCATACAAAAAATATTCACAAAAAAAAAAGATAATTTGAATTGAAATAGTTTTATAAAATTTTTGAAAAATCAATAAATTTTCAATGTTATTTGTAATTGTAGAATTTCATGGATAAGAATGATGATAAAAGAGAGAAAAATTTGATAATGATCCATAGAACGTATTATCAGTAATTGCTACTAGAAATGTAGAAAATACAGCAATGCATTTAAAATGATGATAGAAAGGATGAAAATAATGGAACAGGATTTTTGCATCTCATTTAAAAACTACATATAAAAGAAAAAAAAATAGGCTTTATATAAAAGAGTTAGGAGAAAAGAGAATAATTATTCCTTGACAAATTTTTTTTTAATTTTCTTTTTTCTATTTTTTTTCGTATCATTTAGGCAAAATATAATAATGAATAGTTTTTAGAAATAAGAAGAAAATCTGATAAATGCATACCTAATTATCATGAAAAATATCCTTTCAAAATTATTCTATTTTATCTATCTATCTACCTACTACTATCTACCTACCTATTCTTTATTAACAAAGTATTTCCTTTACCTGCTTATTTAATTAAAGCTAAAGAATATAGCAAACAACAATATAGCATGCTTAAATGGATACAGATATATTTATAGAGATATCTTATCAGAAATGTTGGTTAGAGAAATGAATAGTTTGCTAAAAATATGCATCAAATATTATAAAAAGAATAAATAAATTAAACAAAAATAATTTCTTAACATTTTTCACAAACTATAATTCCAAACAAATATAACATTTTCTAATTCGAGAAAAAGATTACTAATAAAACGAGAAAAAATCATTCGCTTGCTAGGAATGAAACAATTAAGTTGTCTTATCATTTTGTTGCATTTTTAAACTTGTTTACCCATTTCTTCCTTACCTTTTCAATTTTCTTTTTTTTTTTCTCTTTAAAAATTACATTCACCTCATTTTTTTTCTTTTTTTTTTAAAAAAAGCGAACAATTCGAGAATACATCGAAAATATATACTTCATCAATATTATCTAATTTCATTTTATCATCATAATATGTTGATATAGTAGCAAGGAAACTTAAGTATTACAGTCTTACTGTAATTTAATCGTATCATTTTGAAAAGTTTGTGTAACATTTAAATATCTGTCTGTTCGAATAAGTTGCTTGAAGGTGGATGAATGTCACTGCAAAGAATACAATACAAATTTGTTCCTCTAAAATGAAGCAAATTGGTTCAACACCTGGTCTAAACAGGTTTCTTCACTTCACTGTCATTTGTCCTTTTAGTTATATTTCAAGAGTAGCACAAAAAAAAAAAAAAAACGAAAAAAAAAATGTAAAAATGTGAAAGGTGAATTTAGAGCTTGGATCATATTAACATTAAATTATTTATCAGTAAAGAAAAAAGAAAACGAAACTTAAAACTATGAAATTAATCAAAAGTTTTCTTTACGTTCGAATTATCACTTGAACGAACAGATAAATATTAAAGAAGTTGTATTAATCAAAATTTTCTTCATATTCGAATTATCAGTTGAACGAATAGGTAGGTAAATGTTAGAGAATTTGCATTAATCAAAAGTTTTTTTTTTTTATGTTTGAATTATCAAATTGAATATTGAAAGGAAAAAAAGGCATTACTTCATCAATAATCATTTCTCATACATATATTTATCATATATTCAGCTTCTTTTTGCAACCTAAGCATCTGTGATTTGATTTAAAAAATAATCAGTAAATAAATTTCCTACAAATAATTATTTGATAATAAAGCAAAAAACATAATACATGATATATAACATGAGTTATTTTAACTGTAAACCTACCAAAAAATTTTTTTAACAAATGAATGATCTTTTCATTAAGATATACACTACCACTTTCAATAATATCACTTAGAATGACCTTTTCATAAAGATATACACTATCGTCTCCAATAATCATTGGGAATTATCAAATTATCAGCGTATGACAGAAAGAAGAGACCTGCCTTTGAAACATTTAAAGAAATAATTTGCAGATGGTAGTAATTTCTCACAGGTAAATTAACCATTACCAAAATGCCTCGATGAATCCTACTTCTCAATATTTGAATTGAAAATGTAATCTTCTTTTCTATCACATATAGACAATTTCTTCATCACCTGTTCTTTATCCATTGCTCTATTTAGGAATTCAATCGGTTGTATGTTGAACATAACAACAAATGGATGAATTTCAGAAAATCCAATTAACTTAGCTTTATCTATCTCTCGTACCCATATGATAAGAAAGATAAAATAGAAAAACAAGAAAAGAACCTTTGATTATCAATCAAAACTGAAATAGATCGATATGAGAGACAAAAGGAACACAAAGCAATATTGGATAGAATATTGAAAGATGAGGGATCGTTGTATCATCGTCGTATCATCGTATCGGTCAATGTATATGTATAGCAAGAGAGAGCTTCTCTTATACCTCTCTTCCCTTCTCCTTCCGATACAATGACCAAATGAAAAATCATTTAACACTTGCTTCAAATTGCAAAATGATAATTTATCAAAGATTACAATCAATATTTCAACATATATATATTATTGAAATTGGAAAAAATCAGTTCTTGATTCTAATATAGCTCTCTCTTTAGAAAATATACATTAATTAATCAATTAATTAATTACTTAATTAATCAAATATAATAGGAATAAATAGAAGTCTAATTTCTTATATTAAATCTTAGCATGATAGCCATTTGCAATAATTAAACTTACTTCATCATGTTTTAATCCATTTTAGGAACTAATTTTTAATCTAGCCTTGTTAATTAGGAGAAAAAAAAATCAATCAATTTTCAGTCCAAATGATTGATTGATCAAACATACAGAGCTATATTATAATCAGAAAAAAATCGATAAATTTTTAATGCATATTAATTATTAGATACAACTTCTATAAGTAGTTCACCTTACTCATAACCTGTAATATCCATTATGAAGGTCAATTATTCTGGATACTATATAAGAGTGCAGCCAAAAAAAAAAGTTAAAAAAACACAATTATTATGAAAATTGATTGATCAAATATATAGATCTATATTATAATCAGAAAATAATTGAATTTTTTTTTTTTCAATTTCAATATACCAAAATATTGATTGCAATTTTTGATTGGAAGATTTGTCTAATGAATTGTTTTGAATTAAAAAAAAAGAAAAAGAAAAATTATATAATATACTTTAAGAATAAGACAAATAAAAAAATATCAAAAATCTGATTCAGTCGGGAAATGATAAGACAAAACTAATAAAAATCAAATTTAATGCAGAGAAGATGTGAAATCAAAATTTAAAAAAAATTGATAAATTATTATTCTTTGAAATAAAACAAATCGATGTTTATGGATCATAATTTTAAGATTAGAATTGAAGTTTTTTTTTTTTTCGATATTTTTCAAACTTCAATTCTGTTCCAATCAATTTTATTTAATCCTTCCATTCTAGACACCTTAAAAATTGCGCTATGTTAAAAGTAATAAATTTTGAGCAACTTTAAATTATGCATAATTGATATCGAACAAGGTGATACTATATTAATAAAAAAGAAAAAGATATTAATTAATCAGATGAGAATAAAAACTCCCTTTTATTATATATGATCATTTTGCCTTTGAATTAAGATATCTCTATATTTAATATGATAAACAGAAATAACGAGATGATAAGAAGATAAGAGTTGTATAGTGTAAGATTTTTGCTTATTACAAATCCACGAGTCTTTTGCAAACAATTAAATAATCAATTTAAACAAATTTAAAATGTCAAAAAAAAACAGTAGTATTCATCTCGAAATGTATTACCAAATTAGGTTACAAAATAAATCTATCGTCAAATGAAATTTTGAAATTATCGTAAATTCAGTGTTCGATAAAATAAGGTCAAATAATTTTCAAAAACCGACCACTTTAAAATAATTTCAAATTTTATTGTTAACATCGACAGACAAATCTCTGCTCACACGAAAAGGAAGTGATAGAGCAATGTAAAGGATGGATAAATATATTGCGAGAAAGTATTGCAAAAGATATAAGAAGAAAGGAGAGAGAAGGAAGGAAGAGAATGAAAGATAGGATAGTTTATGGGAAAGGAAGTGATTGTAAGACAATATCAGTCGATTGCATTTAAATGTTAGACATCTTTGATTAGTTTCAGATTGATATCGGTTCTGCTTAGTAAACTCTCTTCCAAACTAAAAACAATCATTCTAAAACCAGTTCTATCACTGCTTCTTAAATATATATATATATATTAAGATACTTTCTGAATCAATCGATTTCATTAAAAAAAATTGTTTCGAAAATTTAGAAACTTCTGAAATCCATTCCTATCTGATAGTTCAAAGTTTAACTTTATCGAAATCCGATTATTCGAAAATTAGAAAACGAGAAAAAAAAAGCTATAATACTAATCGGCAAAACAGATTATTGCCAAGATATATTTGATTAAATATATTGCTGTTTCTTTTAGCTAAGTTTATCTAGCTAACTATAAAGTTTCAAATCTTTATCAGCTAACTATAAAGTTTCAAATCTTTATCAGCTAACTATAAAGTTTCAAATCAGGCGCTCGCTAGGTTTGATCATAGATTTTTTAAAATTCTTAGCATTTTCTGATAGTCTTCCATACAATGTCAATTTGCATTTTAGTGAAATGATACTGCTATCGAAAATCAATACATTTCAATAAAAAAAGAGTAACGTTAAGTTCCGTCTCGAATTTTAACTGATACGTGAAAAGAAGAACGTATTTTCAAACAATGAACGTGAATTTAATGAACGGATCAAATTAAATTTAAACGTAACGGAAAAGATAGATTATTAGTGAGACTAACGTATATTATCGAACAATACGAATGGATCGATCTGCCTTACATGTTCTTCCACCACATTGTACTACGTAAATAAATCGAAAACAAGAGCTAAACACAATTGCAACTATCATCATCATCATCATCATCATGTATTACCCCATAGATAACAAATAGATCAAAGAGCACATGATAACAGCATACATATCATTTGATTATGAATGTTTGATGTCCTTGTTAGACGGATTATGTCAATATTTAAACAATCTCAAGGTAACAATTTCTGTGAATCTATCATGTGATGCAAGAAAAATCTGAGAGAATAATTTCTGTGAATCTATCATGTGATACAGGAAAAATCTGAGAGAATAATTTCTGTGAATCTATCATGTGATACAGGAAAAATCTGAGAGAATAATTTCTGTGAATCTCGCATGTGATACAGGAAAAATCTGAGAGAATAATTTCTGTGAATCTCGCATGTGATATAAGAAAAATCTGAGAGAATAATTTCTGTGAATCTATCATGTGATACAGGAAAAATCTGAGAGAATAATTTCTGTGAATCTCGCATGTGATACAGGAAAAATCTGAGAGAATAATTTCTGTGAATCTCGCATGTGATATAAGAAAAATCTGAGAGAATAATTTCTGTGAATCTCGCATGTGATATAAGAAAAATCTGAGAGAATAATTTCTGTGAATCTCGCATGTGATATAAGAAAAATCTGAGAGAATAATTTCTGTGAATCTATCATGTGATGCAAGAAAAATCTGAGAGAATAATTTCTGTGAATCTATCATGTGATACAGGAAAAATCTGAGAGAATAATTTCTGTGAATCTCGCATGTGATATAAGAAAAATCTGAGAGAATAATTTCTGTGAATCTATCATGTGATACAGGAAAAATCTGAGAGAATAATTTCTGTGAATCTCGCATGTGATATAAGAAAAATCTGAGAGAATAATTTCTGTGAATCTCGCATGTGATATAAGAAAAATCTGAGAGAATAATTTCTGTGAATCTATCATGTGATGCAAGAAAAATCTGAGAGAATAATTTCTGTGAATCTCGCATGTGATGCAGGAGAAATCTGAGAGAAAGTGTAGGTGAAACGTATCAGTGGGAATTATCATCTCTATTTAGATATGCCAGAGTATATAAATCACATCTTCTTGCTTTCCACCTGTTTAAAAAATTATGCCGCGAAACTAAAATTTAACTCGACGATGCCGATCGGAAGATTCGTCGCAACAGATGGATAAGCGACAATTCGAAATAGAATGGTTTGTCGTAACAGATGGATAAGCGACAATTCGAAATATAATGGTTTGTCGTAACAGATGGATAAGCGACAATTCGAAATATAATGGTTTGTCGCAGAGATGAATAAGCAACATGCGAAATATAATGGTTTGTCGCAAGATGATAAGCGACAATTCAAAATATAATGGTTTGTCGTAACAGATAGATAAGCGACAATGCGAAATGCAGTAAAAGACACAATATTCGACGACATTCTTCGTCGAGCATTCAAAAAAGCAACAAACATTTATCAAATCAAATGTAAGTAATATGATCATGCAGACAGACATATGCATGCATACAAGCATCATGCATGCATTTGCAAGCATATATATATATATATATCTATATATCTATATTAGATATATAGATATAGATATTAGTTAGGAATATAGGACTATATTGATTGATAGCTTTAAAAAAAAAACTGTGAAAATTTGTTAAATGATAAAGATAAGAGAAGGAGTATGAGAAAAGAAGAGAATCATTACTTTTCTCTTGTCATGCCTATTTAATGCTACTATAAATGGAGCGATCAATTTGTCAAAAGTAATATTGAAGCGAAAATTTCTAAGCGACGAAGAAAAGAGTGAAAGAAAAATGTCGCGAGAAGACTAAGGCAGAAGAGAAATGAAAAAGCGAGCAATGCTATATTGCGGCCGCAGATTTCGTGCCAATGAAGTAGCGGCCATTGACGAACGAAACAGTTGGCCCATCCATAATCTGTAGTAATCTTTTTGACAGAACTCATGATCTACGAACACCTTTAGGCATTCAGGCTTATCAGTGTTTGACGAAATTCAGGAAACAAGAGATATATTAGTGCTGGCATTTCATTCATCTCACTTATCACTACTGTTCAATATTTCCTTTTTATCACTTGATTGATAATTCATCTATGTTACATTTGAAGATTGGAACAACCGATCGAAACTTTTCTATTGACTTTTTATCTGAATAAAATCTAAACTAAAGGATTAGTTATCATATCAATGTGATATTGTCATCATGAGTAAGAAAGAAATATGTATAACATATTTCGGGATTTTAAATTCTCGAGATGTCTGGAAATCTCATACATCTGAGTTACCATCAGTTAGATTCTCTCAATGTTTGGAAATATTTGAAAGATGCGATATGCACTGCGAAATATTTCGGCGAAATTTGAGCAATTCATAAAATAGAATTCTATGCTAAAAATTTGAGATTCTGTAATGAATGATTGAATGAATTAATGAATCAATCAATCAGTTAGTCAGTGACTGAATTAGTGAATCAATAAATGAATAAATTAAAGGAAATTCATTGAATAACTAAATCAATGGATCAATAAATGGATAAATGAATCAATAAATCAATGAATCAGTGAACGAGTGAACGAATGAGTGGATTTCTATTGATTGATTCATTCATTCATTCACTTATTCATATCATTAATTCATTAATTCACTTTGATCCATGTGAATCAATGAATGACTTAATCAATGAATCAGTGGATCAATGGATCAATTAATGAGTGAATAAACCAATAAATCAATAAACCAATGAAAAAATGTATGAATGAATGGAACGAATGAATGAACGAATGAATGAATGAATGAATGGACGAATGAATGAATGAATGAATGGAACGAATGAATGAATGAATGAATGGGACGAATGAATGAATGAATGAATAGAACGAATGAATGAATGAATGGAACGAATGAATGGAACGAATGAATGAATGAATGGAACGAATGAATGGAACGAATGAATGAATGAATGGGACGAATGAATGAATGAATGAATGGAACGAATGAATGAATGAATGAATGGAACGAATGAATGAATGAAATAGAACGAATGAATGAATGAATGGAACGAATGAATGAATGAATGGAACGAATGAATGAATGAATGGAACGAATGAATGAATGAATGGAACGAATGAATGAATGAATGGAACGAATGAATGAATGAATGGAACGAATGAATGATGAATGAATGGAACGAATGAATGAATGAATGAATAGAACGAATGAATGAATGAATGGAACGAATGAATGGAACGAATGAATGAATGAATGGAACGAATGAATGAACGAATGAATGAATGAATGGGACGAATGAATGAATGAATGAATGGAACGAATGAATGAATGAATGAATGGAACGAATGAATGAATGAATGAATAGAACGAATGAATGAATGAATGGAACGAATGAATGGAACGAATGAATGAATGAATGGAACGAATGAATGGAACGAATGAATGAATGAATGGGACGAATGAATGAATGAATGAATGGGACGAATGAATGAATGAATGAATGGAACGAATGAATGAATGAATGGAACGAATGAATGGAACGAATGAATGGAACGAATGAATGAATGAATGGGACGAATGAATGAATGAATGAATGAATGGAACGAATGAATGGAGTGGCGTTGAAGGTCGATAAAAAATTTGTCGATTATTCCTTTTCTTTTTTTGTTACTGAACATTCTAGTTTGCTACTTTACTTTTTATAACTCTCAAAAAGTTTGTTTTCTCTTTATTCATTTCAGTGGATGAAGGCAATTCTTGTCGCATCCAACAAGCAATCAGTTTAGCTTAACTTTTATCATTATCAATTATCATTGTGATAGTGATAATTGGAGCGTGAAATGCTATATAGGTTATGTATCAATATTCATTCATCTTCAGCATACATTTAAATGATGAGGAATCTGAATGAAACAATTTTGTATTCCATTTCTATTTTACAGTCGTTTGTTTTATGAATCGAAAAATTCTCTTCCATTTATCACAAATCTATTTTGTTTTTTTTTTTTTCTGTGATAATTTTTGTTTCAGGAATAGATTATACGGAACTTAAGAAACCCATCGGATGAATTCTCGAAAAAACATAAAGTTTTCTCTATCTGTTTTTTTGAAACAAACGGCGAAATGCGTGAACTTGGATTTATCCGTAAAGATCGTCGTTTTTTACGTCATTCAGTTTTCAAGATCTTAAAAGATAGACATCCACAAAATATCACGAAGAAATGTTGATCGAATTAACTTTATCATTATATTTCCCAGTTTGGCCAGCTTCTCGATATGATAAAAATTCAAAAAAGCCGATATGTTAAAAAATAAAAAAAAAAACGCCATTCTACTGTTATCCTCATTTTCCTCCTATTCAATCATTCCCGAATTACCAATCAGTCAGAAAAAAAAAAAAAACTTATCTAAATTGTAACTATATGTTAGTTAATCATAAAAAACATTCATTGATTAACTTAAGCCTTTATCAAATTAAATCTTTACAATTTTTCGTCTTTAGCTATCTGTAAAATTGAAAAACTAAAAAAACTCATAAAAACAAATCAACGAAATATTTGCTACTTATATTGCCATTAAAGTAATAAATTTTAAACTTTGAAATGAAAGCAAAAAATGTGTTTTAAATAATCGTAAAAATTCTTTAAAAATATGATGAATAGTGATTGAATAAAAATGCTCAAATTGTAAGTGATAATTTTTTTCTTTTTAATTTTTTTTTTTTATTTTTAAATTTTCAATTTGTTTCATGACTTTTGAATTGCTCTCTGCTTCACTTCTGTCAAGTTTTGTTTTTATCTGATACTAGGTTTAATTTTTCTTTTTGTCTCGAGATGAATTTCTGATCTTGAAACACATCAATCCCGAAAATAAATGAATGAATGAATTTTTTTTTTTATTGCCATGAAATAAAGTTTAAACGTTATTAATAGTTGGATGACATTTGTAATATTAACAACAATAAAGTGATTAGTGAGAATTGATGAACTTATCAAATTGGAATTTACTCATAAAATTGTCAAAATGATTTAATCATAAAATTGTAATTTTATGGGAATGATTACTAGATGATAAAAATGATGAAAGTTATTTTTAGCAAGTCAGAGAAATTAGCAAAACAGTTTGTGAATTTAATTAAACAGACCATTCTATAGCATAATGGACGAATAGCCATTGGGATTGAAGAAAGCCTAGCTAGGCTTGTTTCAGTCCGAATAAGCCTAAGTATGTTCCGTACTAATCTAGATGTCTGACTTGCTTCATCCCTATTAGTAAACACATCGTATGATTATTAGAATTTGTTTATCTTCTCGATACTAACTAATATTTCTGACTAATATTATTATTATTACTTTTTTTTTCTTTTTCCAGGTCACCACATTCCTGTTTTCATTGTTAAAAATAGGAACTATATGAAAGATTATAGTTCATTATTCTCGACGATCGTTTGCAGTTCCAGTGATAAATTGTATGGATTTTTTAAAACAGTTTCTAATGTAACTATAATTACGATTTAATTCAATTTTAGCATCTTCTCCTAATACGATAACTAATCCATTTTCTTATCAATTCATGATATTGTGATAATTATAATTACGATTTAACTCAATTTAGCATTTTCTCTCAAGGCGATAACTAATCCATTTTCTTATCAATTCATGATATCGTAGTTTTCTAAAGGTCAATAAAAGTACTGGAGAGTAATAGGATACTAAAATTATAAGTTAAAATTTAAATTACATCATTTTAAAGTTTAGAATTAGCTTTTATTAAGAAAGCGAAAAAATTTAAGAAATATTTTTGACGTATGTGTTTTTATATATATATATTTTTTAATGATATTGATATTGCTTAAACAATTTGAAAATTGAATTATTTCTATTCTTTTTTTGAAAAATACATAATGTATACAAATAACTATACTGCTATCTTCTGCTATTTATTATTTATTGGAATTGCAAAAGATTGTCGAGCATAATGAACTGTGAACTGTTCAATCTTAGTGCTATCAGAAGATTGAAGAAAATCTTGCTGCTATCAGAAGATTGAAGAAAATCTTGCTGCTATCAGAAGATTGAAGAAAATCTTGCTGCTATCAGAAGATTGAAGAAAATCTTGCTGCTATCAGAAGATTGAAGAAATAAAATTAAATTTTTTTTTTTTGTTCTTTACAATAAATGCATATTTTAAAGTGCATTATGAATAATTTTGCTAGAAACTAACATTAGAATGCTATTTATCATAACACATTTTTGCTACTTTCTTCAAAAATTTAAACCTTACGATATTATCAGCTTATCATAATGTAGGGAATTGATAACTCTCGAATACTATCAAAACATGTTGATTATAAATATTCATGATAAAGCTTCGATTAATTCATAATAAATTACGCAACTAAATCATTGCAAGATCTAATCATTGATGGTAATTTTAAAATAATTTCATAGCTATAAAATATGTTCAAATGATAATGAAGTCTTGGATTAGCTATGCTATTGCTGATATCACTAGAATCATAACAATCGATTCACCTTTAATATGTTCAAATGATAATGAAGTCTTGAATTAGCTAAGCTATTGCTGATATTACTAGAATCATAACAAAATTGATGCCTTCATCGATTCACCTTTTAATATTTGCTTAGGCATAGCTTGATTGTAAAGAAGATATTAGAAAAATGATTAATGATTAGTAATTAGAACATTGATGTGATATATGAAAGCTTATTTCGCATAATTTGAAATTTTTAAAGCCAATTTCGGAGAAAGCCATTTCTTTTTTTTTTTTTTTACAGATTTCAGTGGCTCTTTTAGGCATGGATTGTCAAAATCTAAGCAATAAAATTTTTTTTTTGCTAACTAACACTTTATGTTAGGGACTTCTGTCTTGGCTCATTTCAATTTAACTCTCTTCTTTTCTAAATCAAATAATTATTTCATTGCTCTAGGACAACAGCCAATTGCAGCTAACTTTGCCAGATAACATTGATTGATAAAGATGATGCTTGACCAGAGTCCTCACAATTTCGTCTCTATCATTGTTGAATAAAGCAAAGATTTAAATGAATTTAGACGTATCGGCTACGATAATGCAAAATGGATGATGATTGGTCGGACGGAATGAAAACTCAAAAATTTCCATCTAATACTTCATATTTAACATTCTAATTCCTTTATCAGTCTTTCGTATAACCGGTCTCCCTCGAATTTGCATCTTATCATTTATTCAAAAATCATCAAGTTATGCTAACTTTTTTTTCCAAATTTCTTTTTTTTCATAAATTGATTACTTTCTTTATAAGGCAATAGTTTTCAGGAATTTTTTCAACTTGTAAAGTAAAAGTTTTGACAAATGATGAATGATTATGATAAATATTGTGATAAACTTATGTTATTGTTATGCAATGATAATTTGTGATATAGGTGTTAAGATAGCGCGTTTTATAACAATTTGTTCATTTTAATGTCCTTACAATTTTGCAAATTTTATTATCCGTAAACAACAGTTGGTCTGATCGAATCAAATTTGAAAATATTGGCGATATTCTGGCTAATATAGTTATATGTACTGATAAAAAGCCTTAGCAAACATGCAATATATCTTTCGATTCGATGTTATCAATAATCTTCGAGATCACTAGCTAAACTATTCAAACATTTTTAACAATCCAACATGTAAATAGGCTCTCGATGCTCGATAGTCTAATTTTAGCGGACTATTTGATGATATCGATTTGCCTGAAATTTTCCCAAGAAGATTGGCTCTTTGTCATATATCAGCATTTTGATCGATCGTTTCTTATCAATTTCAAATCAATGTTTTATTAGTTTTCAATTATATTTTTCATCACAATCATTATGATTGCTTTTTTTTTTGTTTTCTTTTTTTTTTATCCTTTGGTCTTGGTCCTCAAAATAGTATTTACGGATGGGTAAATAAAAAATTTGCAGCGAACTTTTAGCAAAAATATATGATATTAGATAAATTTTTCATGCTAATGAATTATACCATTGTCTCTTTCTTCTTTTCTTTTTTTCCCTTCCTCTCCCAACATTCATTGTTAGCTCAGTGAGTTTAAACTTCTATCTTTTTCTCTATTTTTTTTTTTGACATATCATTAAGAATCATTATGGGCTTCAATTTTTCCAAAAAATTCGATGAGCTTTTCTCGTGAATTAATCATTTAATTTGCATTTGCGGCAAGCATAGCAACTATTGCGACGACGATAATATTATTTGATAAATTTGACGTCGCAAAACATCGCATTTAGTTACGCTGCTATTTGATGATCTTCTCATTCATTTCATTTCATTTTTTTAATTATTTTATTTTATGTTATGCTAATCGCAAATGTAGTAATAGATGAGAAGTTATAATGAAAATTGTGATAATTACAATGCTTTAAAGATGAAAATATTCATTAAAAATTAGTTTGAAAAATGAGAAAAGATGAGATTATCCAATTATAGATAGGAATATAAATCTGTATCCTGCAATTCTTTAATATTTACTATTATCAGAGAAGAACAATCATAGTGATATGACTTCACTGAAATAATAGAATGATAATAATAAAATAGCATTGGAACATACGTTTCCGTATGTTTCCGGAATTTCTTAATTAAACCTAAAATATGAGTAAATGTATGTTTGAAATAAGCAATTTTTTTTTTAAATTTACGTCTTCAAGAAGCATACGTTTCCGGAATTTCTTAATTAAACCAATAAAAAAAAAAACCGGAGAAATTTGAAGATTCAGATGATCAACACATATACGGATTGAGATAAGTAATCCAGATTGCTCATACAATTGTTTCTTTATGGGCAGATCTTTTCTAGTTTATGGTTACGCAGTGATAAACAAATATCAGTTATCCTCAGGAATATCTGGTATTTAATACTTCTTCAATACATATTGGAACATTTATAATCGAATAATATGAAAAAGTTTTGGAACATAGATGACGATAGATTAAGAGATAACAATCAATAGAATCGAGGTAGCAATCCGCAGAATCGAGATAACAATCAACAGAATCAAGATGACAATCAACAGAATCGAGATAGCAATCAATAGAATCTTTGAGAGAAGACGTAAATTTAAAAAAAAAAATTGCTTATTTCAAATATACATTACATTTACTCATATTTTAGTCCGAGCACTAAGATTAATTGTATCAATAAATGAATAATGATCTATATATGATCCTTTATAAAAAATATTTTCCTTCAATTTTATCATTTTTATCTTATAAATTTTTAGACAAATAAATATCACTGATAAAATATCATTGATATATCAAATATAAATTTATTATAGAATAGGTGTATAATCTTAGATTTTTCTTCTGTCATCGATATTTAATTAACTAATGCAAAAAAAAAAAGATACTGAATTATGTTAACAAAATAGGATATCAGAAATTAGCGAATTTTACCTTCGATCAACTTACGGTAGGAATATTTCCGCATATGCTATGCAAATATAATAATTATGTGTAACGAGAATCGTTTTTGTTTAATCATTTGATATTACAAGTAATCAATTCAGATATCCTAGATATTCATTTTTACCTAAATGTTATTGATTTAGATGGAATGATTCAGGTGATATTACAATTATATGAAAATCAAGCATCTTCATTTTTCTACTTCCTGATAATTTATTGCTCCGAGAAAAGTAAAGTTAAACGATTATTGATAAGCAAAAAATGTGAATATACTTGATTTATCATAATTTTGTACTCATATCATAATCACTGCTAGTATCTATTGTTTGTTCATAGTTTCAAATTATTGAATAGCATTTTTTGAATATCAAATTTTTTGGAAGATCAAAAGGAAAAAGGAAAAAAATTTGATAAGGAAAGTACAATTAAAAAAAAAAAAAAGATGCGGAAGTAATTAAGTTGTAGGAAAATATAAGATGGAGCAGATAAGAAGATAGAACTAAAAATTAGTTTGCTATTGATAATGCAGCTAAAGACTAATTTAATAATAGAAAAAGTGATAAAGCTTACATATGTCGTTTCTCCTCTTCTTCTTATACTTTAAAATTCTTTTCCATTTCAATTAAATTTCGTAACAAAATCAAATTTCATTTCCTTCTTCCAATATATATATATATATATATATACAAATAGAAAATGAATTCGCAAGTTATCATAGTGACGAAAAGTTAAGTTACAATAATTATTGAATCTAATTCTGGATAGTAAATAGAAAGTTAGTTTTGTTCGGATAGCAATATTTCTTTCAAAAAAAAAAATTCTCGACAATTTCTCATCCGATCAATATTTATAGCATATTAAACTATATCAGTATCATCCTTACAAACATTTGTTTTATCATTGATCTATCTCTTTTTTTTTGTTGAAATCAGTTGCTCACCACTTGCCTCAACTATCAGTACTTTTTAGTAATTTATATCAGTTATTCCTATCCGAAAAATCATTGTATTTTTTTTCTCATCTCATTTTCGTTTCTTCATGACTGATGATCATATAATACTTAAGCTCTATGATAAGTGTTTAATAGTTAGCATGGCATTTCATTTTTATGACTCTCTAATGTTGTATGAGAAATTGGAAGTCAGAAAAGCAAAAATTTTCATTGAAATTAATCAAATTGTAAGCAGAAAAGATGGAAAAAAAATTTGGGATTCAAGATTCTCCAGGACGGCTATGATTTTTTATTTTGATTCTTCGATCCTTTTATTTCAAGCATAGATTCAACGATTCTTCTATGATTTTATTTTTTTTTTATTACTTCACAATTTTATAGTTTCGGAAAATTGAATTAAGAAATGGATAACATCATAAGTTGTGGATTTGATTTTTCGACAAAACAATTTATGTTCATTTTGTTTCCTATATTATTTGGTCAATTATTCAAATTTTTACTTTTTGCCTATCGTCTAGCGATTAGTCTATCAAAGGTGACATCCAGAGAATTGTGGATCTATAAAATTTATACATGTCCGGAGAAGTTTGAGAAAACTTTGCCAGTTTATATTAACTAGAAAGTTTGCATATTTATATAGCTTCTCTCGCATTCTTTCTCTCTCCCTCTCTCTCTCTCTCTGATTTTTTTTTAAAGAGGATCTTTGTATTATTTTAATGTGCTTTTCTGCTATCTTTTGCATATTGAAGCGCATTTTTCCATAACTTTTACTATATACATATACAGATATTTATGCTCTCGTAAATTAATGATAATCTTACGAACAGATTTCTGCCTTGCGACAATCGCTTGACACATCGCTGAATCTTACGATCAGATTTCTGCCTTGCGACAATCGCTTGACACATCGCTGATTTTTGTCATTTTTCATCTGCTTGATAGAAATTTGTTATTTTAATGAGTTTTCTAACTCAAATGTTGCTAATTGATATTTGCAAGAATTGCAGTGATATCGATCTGCATTTCATTTTTATTTTGAAAGCATAGAACAGACGAGGGAATTATCTTAATTTTTTTATTGGATAAGTTGCAAAAATATAATGTATTCTGAATTCTGAATTCCACTTTCCATACAGCTTATCATCGTCAAATTTGAGCAACACATCAACAGAATTATTCATTATCATCTGATTATATTAAGCGTAACTGGATGTCGTATACATCGTATTCATATTTTGATTTCTATCAAAAAGAGCTAGATGATGTGATCTATTTAAGTGATTAGGATAGTTTAATGATCCAGAAAAATAGTTTCCAGTATTTGTTATTATTTTGCATAATTTCTATTCTCGAGAAAAAAAAGACAATCCCTATTTATAACTGTATTTATTCTATTCTAACATCTGTGATGTATTTAAGTGATTAGGATAGTTTAATGATCCAGGAAAATAGTTCCAATATTTGTTATCATTTTGTATAATTTCTTTTCCTTCTCGAGAAAAAAAGCAATTCTTATTCATAATTCTATTTATTCTATTTTAACAATACTCAATCTTATGACAATATGTTTTAAAAACGTTAAAAATTTTTTTTTTTTTGTTTTATAAATACATTAGATAGAATTCGAGAAAAGAAAAAGAATTTAGTAAAAAAAAAAATAAAAATTAGCGATAGCAAAAAAAAGATTTAAAAATTATTCAAAATATTACATTTCCATATGTTTTATTATATCTAAATCTAGCATGAATAAATTCATAAATGATCTATAGGATTCAGAAAGCAAGGTGTGATTTTAAATATTGAAAATAATAATTGGTAATGAGCATAGTATTTTAACGGTGAATTAAAACGGTGAAATTTGTAACTTCATCTTTCGCAAATGTAAACTTTCCTGATGCGATATTTTTCTTAGTGGCAAGATATGAAGCTGGAAATGTATCCATTTAACGCTTATCATCCAACTGATAGCAGCTTGAAATATAATTTCAGGATTGCTAACACGACTTAAGCCTTTAATGATATTGCTTCCTTTATCATTTGAGAATTGCTCGGATGAGTTTTCATTGTTTTTGTTCCTGGTTGTTTGAACTTTAGGAATACCGGAACTTCCTTTTTTTTTTTTTTTTTTTTTTTTGAAAGTTTTATAACTAAATAATCCCAGAGGAAAAGATGAAATTTAAAATGTAAATTTTCTTATAAAGAAAATTTACATTTTAAAACAAGTTCTTTGTTAAAATATTCAAAATTTTAGTTTTTGCACTATAATATGTTTAAGAAGGAGAAAAGACGAACAGATTTAATATAAAAGATAGGAAGCATTAGGCTACTCATTATCATACTTGATTTTTGATTTCCAACTGTTTCCAACTTCCTTTTATCGAGAATGTTTAATTATTTTGACTTCTTACTATTTATCCTCTTGCTCACTTTCTTCACAATATCAATTCCCCTATAAATATTGATCAGAAATCGAATTCTTTTTTTTTGAAAATATCATCTAGCTGAATTTTTACTATTCATCATTCAATTTTGCTATAATTCTTTTATGATCTTTCATTATAATAAAAAAAAAACTTTTTTCAAAAGTTACCCACCTTGTTAAATTACCTGTTTTGCTAGTAAGCATCAAAAAGTTAGATAATCAAACTGACAATTCCTATAATAATTTAATTTAAACATTCAATTAATAATAAATTCAGATCTCTTCCTGCACTGAAAGTATAAATTAGTTAATTATCTAATCATCTATCAATTGAAATATATCACTGCACTATCTCACATTTCAATAATACTAATTTTTCATTTTTTCTCTCACAAAATAATCGCAAATAATACACAAAATATTTGTTAATTCTGCCGTAGTAGCGCTGAAATAACTAATTGCTGCTACTGCTACTTTTGCTAACTTTCCTTGATGATGACGATGATGATGATGATGATGATAATGATGATGATGATGATGATGATAATGATGATGGTGATGGTGATAATGATAATGCTTTTAGTAGCAAATGAACAACTATTATTCAACTGCTATTCGTTCCTCTTCCGAAAACAGCGAAAATATTGATTCTGCTGGTTGATTGATATATCATTTAAAGAAGGTTTCTTCTTATTCAAAAAAAAAAAAAGAAAAAAGCAACTTTATAAATAATATAAAAAAATTTTTCAAAATATTTGCACAATTGATCGAACATAACAATCACTTCAGACAATTTCACAGAATGTCTCTGTTATGTAATGTAATTGCAATCATAGTGAATGAAATTTAGAAATAACGAAAATTCAACAAAAAATGGCAGAAAATTGTCGTATCAGAAATATCAGTGCCTATGGTGAAAAAAGGCATCTTGCTAGAACGCAAAGGTTATTTGAAATTTCGCCTTTTTCATCTTAACACTTTTTTATATGCGAAAATTTTGCATAAAATTTATCATGCTAAAATATTTCTCGATAGCATTTTTGTTATTTTAATTAGCTCTTAGCTTGATAGCATTTTTGTTATTTTAATTAGCTGTTAGTTGATTTTTTCCTTTTTTTTTGCCTAATCAGTTAAACAATTGCAATTGATAAAATATTAGCTAATTATTTTTACGGATGAAGAAATTTTTAAAATTATGAGTGTTTTCATTGTATACCTATTAAAATTCATATTTGCTTTTTGCTTATTTTTTTAAATTTAAAAAATGAACAGGTAAATTCAATCACTAATCAAGGGTGAACAATTTTTTTTGTCGTTTTAAATAAACTTTAATCAATTCAAAGTTGAAGTTAGTTTTAACAACAATTTTTAAACGAATTAAAATAGATGAAATAATTTGAAAAAGTAACAACATAACGGTAACAGTTCTACTTATAAGACATTATTTATTATATTTCAATATGAAAATGTAATGTCATTTATTGTAAGCAAAAATTTTGCCTCATTTAAAGGCCATTTTATACAATCATTTGAATTGTCTGAAAAGTCAATTTGTTAAAATAACTGTAAATGAAAATGATAAACATATATTTCATCAATGCTAACACATTCCATTCATTTTCTTTCCAATTTCTTTCTTCAGTTTTTATCACAATTTTTCATCATATTCTTTCTTCATTTGTAAATGTAAATACTGAATGCTGCTCCAATCACTAATCATGATATTTAAAATTTCTATGTGGAAATTATTTCTGAATTCATTTTGAAAATTCATAAAAGAATAGTGATCACGATTTGTTCTTTTTAATAAGTAGTTGCAAAACTGAAAAAAATACAAGTATTATATGATTAGGAAAATCCATAGCGGAAAAAATAAAACAATGAAGAGGAAATTTACGATTTTCTGATAAGGGTAATCTGGAGTTATTGGGATTAAAAAATTAAACGGCCAAAAAGTGACAGATTTTTGAGCAAATAATACATCGTCTTTGTCCGAAATTGCATCATACAATTTATTATTCAAAATTGTTTCAGATCGATGACGCTGTCAGTCCCGACATTTCCGGAAATCAGCAAAACTAGAATGCCTAGGAAAAAACGAAAAATGAGTTTAGGTATGCAATTCAATGTTACCAGAAAAATTCCCCTCTAAAAATGCCCTTCATTTATTACGGATTGAAATCTCGATACATTTGCTGAATGTTCAAATTCAAAATCATCACAAATTACACTCAATGAAAATGGTGAAAATTTTATGGAATTTCTTATAATAAATTATCATACTGTTTAGATGCGCTTTCTGAAAGTTTCCGCACAGTAGCAGCAATGGCAGGGAAACGGAATTCAATATCATTACCACGGAAAACGACAAAAAATTAAAAAAATCAAGGCTAATAGCTAAAAACGGAATTTGTAATGTTTATAATACAAATGTTCCTAAAAAGGATCGACAATATCTAAGGTCCGTTAAGAGTAATATTTTTGACAATTAAATTTTATCATCGAATAATTCATGCTTTAAATTAATTCTCTCCATTTTCTTCTCGTATTTCGCATATAATCTAACTTCAAAACTATACAAAAATGTCACGTTAATTTGAACTTAATTAATTAAATTTCAGGGATATATTTACAACAATGATTGACGTCAAATGGCGGTATATGCTTGTTATATTTGCTATTGTTTTTATAAGTAGGTTAGTACTTAATAAATTTGATTTCTTATCTGATTCATTGCTAAGATGTCCGTGAAATCTGACATCAAGTTCCCTGTACTTTTAATAATGCAAAAAATAGATTTCATAATTATATAATTTGCGATAGGCTTATCTTGATTATCCCTGATAGAAAATTGAAAACAATTGATAATCTTGATGAAATTACCAAATTTTTTCACCATCACAGACCTGAATGAGAAATTAATTCATTCAAAAAGAATCACAGATAAGTCTTTTGACATTAATAATAATTTTGTTATTAGTAACTTGCTAAATTTACAATTAATAGATGCAAAAATCTTATCAAATTCGACATTAAAATGATAATGAAATAATTGAATTTTCAAATATAATTTGAGGTTTATATCTCTACAGTACTTTTTTATTTCTATCTCTACAGTACCACATACTCCTCATACTATATTCTAATTTGATTTTGAATAAAAACAACTTATCTTGCTTCTGATTACCTTTGGTATAACATAACACGATATATACTGTATAATTTAGATCAGCGAATAGTGAGGATGATAAGCAAAGAAGATATCACAAAGATTGTTGAAAATTACATCTCTTCTAATTTATATTTATAATCAAAAAATCACTACGAAGATTAAAATTTAATTTTCAATTAGAAAATCAAATAAATGAGGAAACTTTCAGTTGGACAATATTTGCAAGTTTCTATTATGTTATAAGTGTTCTACACGGTGATATACGTGATCACTTGATGCGCAATGTACTGAATCACTCGGTTTGTATCGAGAATATCGACTCCTTCTTTTCATCATTCCTGTTTGCTGTTGAAACACATCACACCATTGGCTATGGACATAGGTTTCTTTTCCGACATTGAAATATATGCTGTAGCAATCCATAAATTTCTTTTTCGAGATTTAAATATATGCTATAGCAATCCTTTCGCATATTCATATAATTTAATTTTAGGCTTCAATTTTTAGGTTTCTTCCCTGAATTTCATTTCAAATGGTGTAGTAATTTTTTTAAATATATCTTTAATTCAAATGCGGAATGTTTATAATTATGTTATTCGTAACAAAAGTTAATTTAGCTACTAATTTTTTTTCAATAAATTTTAATTAACATCTCATATCATTATTATCTAATCATTCTAATCAGCACAATCGCATGCTAAACAGAATTATCTACGATCGATTGAAAGAAATTTGAAGCATCAATTTTAGATCAGTTCTTTTAAATAATTTATCCAATTTAGCATTCGTAATGCCAACAGAGTATTTTATCAGTTTTTTATCTAATGAATATATGGTAATTAATATCTTATCAGATTTTTTTATATTACTAGAGATAAATTAATCTCATCTACTTGGCAATATCATTACTACTTTCAAATCATATATCAGGAAAAAATTTTTTTTCTGTACATTTTTTTTTCTTTTTCGATTTAAAAAAATATTTTGTGCATATCGAACAATTTTTTAGACTGTATTGCTTGATAGATTCTTTGTTGCATTTATCTTTTTTCCCATATCTTTAGTTTATCAATTTGAAGTTCACAAGGAAGGTAGGATTCGATTCCTTTTCAAAATTTGGAAATGCAATACGTCATCATCGTTATCATAAAACTTGATAATTGATAAAATTCTTGGAAACTTGCCTGAAATTGTATAAAATTTATTGCAAAAGATTTCTAGGTACATTACGACAGAATGTCCTGTTGCCGCTGCAGTAATCTGTCTTCAGTGTATGTGTGGCCTTTTGATTCAAAGTTTTATGGTTGGCCTTGTATTTGCAAAAATGGCGCGACCAAAAAAAAGAGCTGAAACCATCATCTTCAGGTTCTTATTTCGACTTAATCATGATAATCGCATTTATATATCAGTGGTATTAGTGTATGACAACAGCAAACATCACTTAATACCTAAATATTAAAATGCAAGAATTTTATATCTCGCTAATTAGTTCTAACTTAATATTTAACTATTTCGGCAAAATTAATTTTTCCTGAAACATCCATAAGTTCAGCGAAAAAGCAGTAATTTGTTTGCGAGACGGACAATTTTGTTTTTTGTGCCGCGTCGGTGATATGCGTAATACTCATTTGGTGGAAGCTCATGTGCGGCTACAATTCATTACGGATCGTGAAACTGCTGAAGGAGAGGTGAAGCTTAAGAACTTTATGCTGAATAATTAATCAATCAATCAATTAACTCATTGTTTTAGGACAGACAATCAATCAATTAACTCATTGTTTTAGGACAGATAAGAAGTGATAATTAAAGTCATTTCCAAGCTAAAATTATGAGGAATAAAAGAGCTTTTCAATAGAATAAAAGTTTATCTTGCCATAAATTCTTGTTTAGATTGAACCGCTTCATCAGTATGAAATGAAAGTGGGTCCCAGTACAACGGATGATGATCGCATCTTCTTGGTAATTTATCACATCTTAATAAAGTTCTGAAATACTGATCATAGAACAGTTATTTCGAATATTTCCGGAATACATTGTACGGCTTTATATGATATAAACAACTAAGAGATAGCAGCAATTGAGCAATTTTTAGAGAAATCATCTTAATCATGATAACTTTCAACCATTAATAATAAATATTACTGTTAAATAATGCCTAATTGTAGTTATTCAATTCAACAAATTAGATAACAAAAAAAAGGCAAACTTAAAAGAATTAAAAAAAAAGCAACCACTTCAAGATAAATTAATTTGTTATTTATTAGAATTTAAAAAATAACCAAAATACTAACAAATGATCAAAAAATTGGTAAGAAAAATGGCTCAAAAAAAATTTAATAACCAAAAAAACAAAAAAAAATTTTAAAGTTCTAGTAAAATAATAAGAAAATTTAATAATCAAAAGACATAATAATAAATACCTTTTATGTTAATAAAATAACAAAAAACAAAAATTTTTGTTTTGAATTTAGATTTCTCAGTCTAAAATTCCCGATATTTTAACTTGTTCTATGGAAATAATCAGGAAATACAAATTAAGAAATTCTAACAATATGACGAAAAATAATGGCGACCACTAAATGACCACTGAATTAAGGTATGGCCGACTACTTTGTGTCATGTAATTGATCGTGACAGTCCACTGTACGAGTATGATTCGAATGTACTACTGAGTGCTCAATTCGAAATTATAGTTCTCCTGGAAGGAATTGTTGAATCAACGGGAATGACTGCTCAAGCACGTACATCCTATTTACCAAGCGAAATTCTTTGGGGACACAGGTAACATCTTTGACAGAACAGCGAACGATAGGATTAGTAATGGCTTAAGTTTCAGTTGATCAGTAATCTTTTTTTTTTTGAAATAAATCGTATGTGATAATATTTAAATGAATTGTATGTGATAATATTTTCTCTGAAATTCAGATTCAAAAAGCTGGTAACCTATCAGCGTAGTAATGGATCATATCAAATCGATTATGGTATATTCCACAGCACTTATGAAGTAAAAACTCCGACATGTAGCCCCAGTCAATTCCATGAGCATCATCACGTAAGTTTTTAATTCTTCCTTATCTCAAGAATTATCTAAATTGCAACCGCTTTTTTCAAATTCATCCAACTTCTGGAATATATTGAAAGACATATCAAAATACTAAACTTCATATTGAATTCAATTTTTTATAACCAAGCAATGTTATACTCCGGAATGCTTTAGAATTGGCCGTTAAAAGAGAAATTGTATTGTACGTAAATCAATCGTAAAAAAGAGAAAGCGTTCACTGATTAACGAAATAAGTAGAACTATATGCCATATAAGGTCAAAAAAATGAATGAATGGTTTGGTGAAAATGTCTGATAGAAGTCAGAAAATGAAAAGCAATAAACGTACATATGGAAGTCACAAAATGACGACGAATGTAACATTCAGATACAACGGAACAGACGCGATATCAATTTGAAGCAACTAAAGCTGCGAAGGAAATTACTCAGTGGAAATGTTAGAATGATCGGTAATTGCGTCGTCGAATTTTAGGAAAGTAATTTTTGACTATAAATTTCTTTTACAGAAAAATGCAGAATTCTTTGCGCATGATGAACGAATCGAGCATCCATCGGAAGATGTGCGATCAACGGAATCAACGCCAACACCTTTACCGTCGCCTTACCTCACTGTAAATGACTGTTCGATAAATCAGTTCAATTTTCAAAATGGCAAGGAACAATTATAAAAATGCAACTTGTCGTCATCTTTATTTCGCCAAAGCATACAAAATTTTCCTATAGATTTAATATAGTGTTTGTAATAGCGCTTATGTCAATTTTCAAAATAAATTGTTGACAAAGAATAATGATAATAGTAATGATGATTGATCTCGTTTTGCATTTATTTCTCCTTCTTTCCTTTTCTCACTCCTGTCTTTTTCTCATCTTCTAATCTTTGCATTTTCTCCAAAAATGCCTGACCGATTCATTGGTTTATAACAGAGAATTTAAATTCCGAAACTTCTGGACAGTTTCTTTCAGCTCATTACATACTATTTTATAGAATTCTCCAAGTCTTGCTGACGAACGAGTAAGATGATTTGCAAAATTTGAGTTGAATCAGTTGTTTAGTTCGGTGAATAATGTATTTTAAAAATAATAGAATTGCAGTGATAATTGTTGCTATAATCATAGTGATGAAATTGCGAGTGTCCGTTCGCAATGATTTCGAGAAAATAAGAAAATTGGTGGAGAAAATAGCAAAAATTAAATTAGAGTTGTTATCATCGCTTTTTTGCAGGAATATATGCAATCATCTGCTCCAACAATTATTGTGCAGTGTCCTTCAAGATGTAACTCTCCGGGTCATCTAGATTCAATGTTACAGTTCGAATATGACAGTAATAAATCTTCATCAGTTTTATCATCTACTGTTACAAGCAGGTAAACCAGTAAACTAGATGCTACTGCTGCTGTTGCTGCTGCTACTTCTTTTAATAGCATATATTTCATTATATGATAGATCGGGTCAATGAATCTTCACAAATATATCCATAAGCAAATCACTTTACTTATCACTTATCAGAAATTGTTAAGCAAATCCTGAATGATTTGATATGTAACCATTAATTTTAGTTATCCGGACTTACTAACACGTCCAGTACAGCTTCGTCTGGTTTGGAAGAAAAAAATAGAAGGTGTGATTCGTCGACAGCAATTTAGCCTCTAACGTATAAGCATATACTGCTAGATAGGACAGTTAAAAACGCTATGCCAATAATAATTTGAAATTGTGTCTTACTGTCATTCATTTCTATTTTGGTCTTTTCAAGCGGCTATGTGATTATTACTAGATTGTATGAAGAATTGAATTTTTCAAAAAATGTTTTATGTACTGATAACTTTGATTAGATGATGTATAAAATATGAGAATGAAAAAATGCTTTCAACCATGTCACCTTATCAGAATTCCAGAATTTTTGCATACGATTAAATATTCTGAGCAATATTGCGTTTAAAAAAACTAAATGATGCGAAGTTTACACTGTGTCTATCAAATTTTCAACCACGGTGATGATGAGTTATAATTTCACTTCGTAAAACAATCAAGTTAAAAAAAAGTCGTTTCCGTAATTACTTTTAACTTTAAATTAATTTGACTTATTTCGTCCGAAGAATTTTTTGATTTATTAAAGAAGAATCAAATAACTGCAGTTTGTTTAACCAAAACTTTTTATGATGAGGTGCAAGTGATTAATTTTAAATGAAATGGGAAGATATGGAATTGAAAAGTTTTGCAAGCAATGCTTTTGTTCAACATCTTAATATTTATAAATAAAATGTTATCAAATAGTATGCAAGATATCAATCCTTCTTAATTTAGTAAGTTTAGAAACAATCACTCATAATTTATATTTCTTTTTTATGATATCACCAATAATTCAAGAAGATGAATCATCGCGGTGAATTTCGGATAGTCTGCGATGAAAGTAAAAACGCTCGCTTCTTTGACTTTACAGTTATAAAGTCATTTAATTTAGAAAATTTTGATATCTTTTGATTATTGTTAACTATTTGGTCCAGATTTTGAGTGGTTGTTGATTACAGAATGTGTAATACGTGATAAGAAATAGTGGAGGTAAACATGCACCTGTTTATTGCTGATTCATTTCGAAAGAGCTCGCATTGCTCAAAAATATACTCACTAAAATTGGAAAAAACAAACAAAAACAGCTCTCGTCTATAAAGGAAAACACAATTATCTGGCAACTCTCAAGACAAAATTCCTTTCGTTATCGTCTTAGCAGACTAGTAGATTTTATTCTGAAAATGACCACTTCTACAGATCATCTGCCCAGTTTTTCGGTGTCGTCAGATATTGATTTCAAAAAGAAATTCTTTTTTTTTTTTTTGTTCAAGACATCTATATTGTCGTTATTAACCACTTAGCAACGGTAGAGTACTAGTGAATCAAATTCAAGACTTCTTACTAGTGGTACGGAAGATTACAACTAATTTAGTGAAAATATTCGTTATTTATTTAGTGAAAATATTTGTTATTTTTCCTGCGTAATGTGATACACAGAATCGCAAATTCTTTATTTCTACTTAAGCTCCAAAATGTCGCTAAAGATAAAGTCCAAAGTAACCAACCTCAAACTTTAGTCACTAAATCTTTATTACGATAAATTTGATAATATACCAGCGAATGCAGCGACTATAGTAGCAATAATACAAATTCAGTGATATGAGTACAACAATTCTGACAACAATGAAAAACCAAATAATGCCCGATATGTTCATCCAACTAACCTCTTTGAAGCAAATCTTTTAAAATGGCTTTGGCGCTCAGCACGCTCTTCTTCCGCGTAGGCGGAGAATCCTGGTATAGTTCTCAACTACAAGAAATAGCGCCTTTGTTAGCGCGTGTGAAATGAGCTATTTTTTAGAGCCCACAGACACAACGGGCAAACAATTTTAGCTTACATTTTACATTACGCAGTAAATGCGCAAATATGAACATGATTAATTATTATTTAAGTCGATTTATAACATCTTAACTTACAAATTAATACATCTCTAACACATTTATTGATGGATCTTTTTATTTTCTTTTATCATAAAACTTTTTCGCGTTTATTCACAGACCAATTCAATTCAAACGGAAGAACGTGACGAATTCAATTTACTAATTAATTATACTACCTGTTGGATATTTCCAAATCTACCAATATTTGCTATATATGATTATACGAAATTGATTAAAAACGATTGATTTTTACTTGATTCTATCTCATTTGTTCCTTTTTTATAAAGTATGAAGAGTATGTTATTGTCTTTATGACTCATCATCCTTTCGATGTTGATATCATCATGATTCATAAATATATCAATTTGTTGATCGATAAAATCTGTTAAGTAAGTGCTTAGTTAAAAAAAATTCGCCTGATTTAATTTAATAAATATGCAAGAAAACAATTTAGCAATCTTTGAATCAATTTTAATCTTTCTTAAACAAAAAAAAAAATTACTTTTCTCATGAAATTTCTTTGTTTTCAACACTGACTCCATTTCGCTAAGATCAATATTATTGATATTGTAAAAATAAATGTATGAAAAAAAAAAACATTCAATGTGCAATGCAATTTAAAATGCTGCTTCTCTCTATGTAATGATACATTTTGGAAAGCAGCAAATCCTGGATGGCAGCAATTTGATGCTTTTCCAGACTTGTCATCTTTCATTAAATTCAAAAATATTCGACTGTTCTGTTATGATGCCTCTCAATCATAGACAAAGCAAAATGTCCATACTAAAACTTCTCATATGAGTTCGTTTTTATTCATACTTTTTTTTTTTCGTATCATCATCACATTACAAAGAGAAGCGACCGCATCATCTTGATTTACAATGGTCGTAATCACAATTTTGCATTATTTGTTAATACTCATAAGCTACGTATCATTAAATTTCTTCTACGAAAACTATTTAGTGGTAACATATGATTACAGATAGATATTTATAATTAAACAATTGATGCTTCATCAGATCCTAACTTTGTGGAATTTCCGAAAAGCGGATATGAGCGAATCCTTTGCCATTATTCCTCATCTATGTCCAAATGTTTAAAATTTAGTTCGAAATAACACAATAAACTTATAAAAAAACGTCCAATAATCCGTTTTACAGTATGATGGAAACTTTTCTCCTTTCCCTTTGAAACGGAATAAATATTTTGAAAACCACGTAATTTCCCAATCGATTATATTTCGACCGGTAGTTAGACTGGTATAATTCATTTGCAACACCTGCCCAATATCATTGCAACAATCTGTTCATCAACTCCCTTGAGGTATGTATGTATACATTTTTTTTTTTTTTGAAATTTGTTTAAAGGGAATACTTTTTGTTTTTTACTAGCTTTTCATATAAATCACTTATCAATAATGGAAGAAGCATTCATTCATTGATAAAGGCTGTTGTAGTAATGATTCATTCACTGTTGGATAAGTGTTTTTAAATTTAGTCTTGAAAATTTCGTTATATCCATAAAGGTCAAAATGTGTCTGTATGTATGTGTGTATGTATGTATGCGTGTATGTTAAGGTATATGTATATGTATGTGTGTACTTCTGATGTATTCGAATTCACATTTTTGTGCTTTATTGCTTCCTGAAATGTGTCATTCTCTTTAGATCAGAAAAGAAAATTGAACACCTTCAGTAAAATTTTGATATGCGAACTATTTAAATTTGCTTACTATGCTGTAAATTTAAGTTTTCAATACAGTAACAAGAATTAAATAAGATAAGTTAGATGTTGCCAGTATACTAATCATATTTGGCCATATAGGAGATAGGATTACGTTATCATAAAAAGTACAACTTCTTCCAATGATCATGTTCATCTTCCAAATTCAGTTTAATTGGACAATTTTCTGTTTACCGTAATTGTTTGAAAATTTTGAGAAGTTTGAAGTAAAATATTAAAATTCCGTCCTTTTACAGCATAGATTGATTTGATTCTATTAATTTACATTAATTCTAGTCATATTTGTTTAATTCAAATATTTATTGCTAAATAACAGTATTTATCAGTGCTGTATAGTATTTATCAGTAGGTATTGTCAATGCTGTTTAACATACTTATTCTTCAATTTAACTTTTTTCTTTTCCATAAGCGTTATATTCGATAAAAATACCAAATTTTCTAAGAACTTTCGAGAAGTTTAACTAAACTTGATTTCATTGTTTGTATATTCTCTCGCAATCTGTCACTCAAATTTTTCCTTTTATTTATTCGCATTTTACATCATTCGAATGAATTTCAACGTAAATACTTTGACTTCAATTCAAATTACAATATAATTATTATATAGAACGATTACTGAATGATCATGAAATTCTTTCTGACCATTCATGAAGACTGAAAACGGCACATCGAATTCACACTTTGTCCTCATTTTCACCTTTATGATTCAAGTACGTTAATTTCTATGCTACTTCAAAATACTTGCTGTTTGAATTTTAGCAGTAAACATTTTCTTGTCATTTCATTCTTCATTTCCATTTTTAAATTAATTCCATTAATTCGTTTTTTTTTAATTTCGTTTTTTTTTCAAATTGATTTTAATTAATTCGTTTTTTTAAATTAAATTTTAAAACTTCTTAGCTTCGTACTTTTTCTACTTTGCTCCACGAAAATATCATAATTCATTGCTTCTGATTAATAATTTCGAAATTAATATGTAATTCTTTTCCACTCAAACGAATCCCATTAAAAGACTCTAGCTAGTAGATAGTAGTGAATTAAGAAATAAGTGAAATTTATCAGATAGCATTCTAATACTAATACTGATTATGAGGACAATATAAATTGATCAAATGATTCGAATATAGTAGATATGTTTGATATGATGCAAATTATGAGCTCAGTTCGAATATCACAAATCATATCTTTCTTTCTTCCTTTGAATGGTAGTTGTATAGCTGAGTGATATTTTTATTGATCAATCTACTACCTTTGAAATATTGGAATTGAAAATGCTTCAATATATCGGTTATTTCTTAAACTTTGCCATGAGAGAAATAAAGTTTTAATATGCTCTATTTTCGAAATGAATCTTTTACGAAATTCAGAAATAAAATTTGCTAAAAAAAAAAAATAAACGAGAATTGCGATATTTCAATTTTAATTCATTTCAAATAACAGTTGAAATGATTTGATTTTTCAGACTAACTTATGCCACTCATCACTACAATCTTATCATTCGCTATTATTATATTAACGGAATACGCAGCCGCCGATGAAAACATTCTTCAACAACGGAGTGGCAATAAAATTTGCGGCGGTGCTATATGTTTGTTTTCTTTTCGCATTTTTTATTCATCAACCATTAAAATAAACACTTTTCAATCATATTTGCACTATAAGTCTTCTGCGAAAGGCAGACGATGCAACTGATTGCACTTAGTAATTTATCATATCATTAATTTGTCGAAAATGTATGATACTGATTTTTCAGTTTAACCAATAACTGAAATAAACGTTAGTCATCATTTTTCTTGCCAACAAGTTGAAATAAATGTTGGAATTGATTTCACAGAGATTTTTTATCTGTAATTTTATCGAAAATTTCTAAAAGCAAATAGCTCTTTTGGAAATAGATTGATTACTTGCAATTTATCAATAAAAACGATTCAACAAACAAATCAACGAATCATTCGTTTTCTTTTGAAAAGCAAAAACGAAATGTGGTGAAGGAAAATTGAAGTATAAAAAGCTTGCATAAATGACGAATAGAAAGAATTTATCGAAAAATTATTTAGAAGATGACGAATCATAATATTTCAGGTCCAGAAGGATCACCATTCCATTATCTAGAAGATGGTGAATCATAATGTTTCAGGTCCAGAAGGATCAGCATTTCATTACTATGACTGCTGTGGTACCTTATACAACGAATGCTGTTTTCATTTACAAACCTGGTTGATTGTCGTACTTGGAATTGTGGCAGTTATAATAGTAGCAAGTATCGCCTTATCAGTTATAAAATGTATTTTCTGTTGTGATTAATTGAATGCACTACTTGATCACAAGTATTGCTTATCAAACTATGGAGTAATTGATTGGGATATATGCCTTGGAACATTTTGTAGTGATAAAAAAATTTTTACCTTATACTATGCAGAAACTTATCTATGTTGATACTATCAGTAACATTAATAGCATCAGTGATTTGATCCTATGTACGATGAGTAAATATCATATCATATCATATTTATTATACAAATTGTATGAAAAAGAAGAGCATGTTTTCATTTTCCTCTTTTATTTAAAATATCTCTTTTCTTCAATCAAATTTACTTCTTGCTTATTTGAAATATCAAGTAAAAATTCAAACTTAGCGATATTTCGCTAACTAATTCAAGATTACCAACGATAAGCAGAAATGAACATTGTAAATAATTCGCTATTAAATATATCAAAATATTCCATTATCAATCTATTCATATCATTTCTGTAATGATTGAAGATTTTTTGTTCATTTATCGAAAAAGCTAAATGTAAACATTCTCTTCTATTCTCGACTGATTTATTAAATTGCATAGTTGATTTGTATGTCACTTCTAGAATTAGTAATTATTAGTAAACAATTTATCCAATATTTCAAAAGATTATTTCGATTTGCTTACAAATTTCGTTTAAAATTTTTCGAAAAAAAAAAAACCACAACAAAAATGATGTGATTCATTATATAGCTTAATGAAAAATTTTTCAACAATTTCAACATTCATTTCAATGCATCCTTTGCTAAATATTATATCTTCTGAAAATTATGTTTAGAATAAAAATTGCAAAGAATTATTGCTTCTTAATTTTCATCCTTCAAAAGACTTTTTTTAAGCTTTGAAATTTTTGCTAATCTGATAATACAACATTCGCTTGTTTAAATGCAAAAATTTTCTTAGATTTATTACCTATTTAATTAAATTAATATTGAAATTATTGAATGGCATCAGAGTTACTTTGTTTGGAGTGAATCGAAGGAGATAAGATGTCTTATTGTCTTATTTGAAAATCTCCATTTTAAAGAATAGTTTACATATTAATTATCATTATCTACTAAATCAATTAAGTAGTAAAATAAAAATAAACTGATAAGCGAACAATGGAAGAGTCTGAAATTAAAAGATATGTTAATGAAATGATAATTTTCAATTTCAAACATTCTTCATCTATCAGGTTAGTCCTGTCCAGTTACGAAAACATAAATAATTCAACAAACTTTTCACAGCAATCAACATTGCAATAACAATGTTTCATGATATACTATGAAATGAAATGGATATAGTACAATGATAATAATAATAGTAATAATAATAGTAGTAATACAAAGGTAATAATAATAATAGTAATAATTATAATAATAATACAAAAAGGAACATAGAAAGAAAATATATGTGCAAATTTAAATACCCGATGTATTTTTGCAATTATTGATCGGAAAAATAAAATTTATTATAGAATTTTTGTGATGAAATATTATCATTTATTTTATGAATATTAAAGTGAGGTACCAAATAAGCAGTGGCCGTATTTGAGAAAATTCAAATTTACAAATTTTATAAATTGATTACATACAATTAGAAAGTTAAAATAGTAAAAAAGCGAAAAAAAAATTTAAGTTAAGGGAATGAAAATAATAATTAATATTATTATAGAAAATGAAAACCAAACTGAATATTATTATAGAAATGAGGACCAAACTGAATATGATTATAGAAATGAAAACCAAACTGAATATTATTATAGAAATGAGGACCAAACTGAGTTATGCCTGAATTTATAAATTTTTTATTCCTTTCATGAAGAACTTTGTATTGAAGAATGAGGAATTGTTGCAACTAAAAATTCAATTTAAACAGTTCTGTTATCAAACCAATGGGAAATGATTTGCTGAGGAGGAAGGGAAAGAAAAATTTTAAAAATGATTCTATTCTACACGCTACATATTTCATCAGTGAAATTTCAGGATGCTCATGGAAATATCATTTGATCCCAAAAAATGGAGACCAGAATAAATTGGTCACAATTAAAGGTCAATTAAATTTTTCAGAAATTACATCTGAAGCTCAGTGAATATTATCTTCAATATGCTATAACAATACAATCAAGGCAGTAAGTGATAACAATAAAGTTAATATTTGTATACTGATAGAATTAGTTCCTTTGGGTTTTGGTTCTGATTCCGATAAGGAATTTGGCATATCTTTCGTAATTCCCATTTCTGATTCCGTTTCCATTTTTCATGATCTTTAGGCTCTGGAACAGATTCCACATTGTTATTGTCGACTGGATGCAAACCGATGACTAAGCCACCATTTCCATTTCCAAAACCTATAAATCGAAGATGAAAAAAAAAAGACAAAGTAATTTTTAATTATCAAAAAGATTATAAAAGATCAGCAGTTAACTTTTACGCGACTTGTCCAATCACTACACTTATCAAATCTCTCACTATCAGCTAAATGATATCAGCTAAATGAATACTGACCATGATTCTCGAATAAGGCTACTTAGTGTCAATAATCGATTAATCTTGATTGCTCGCATTATATGATCTTATACAGCTGCACAATTCTGTGTTTTTGTTTTTAGATTTAAATTCATTCAATCCATTCTGGCAATTAAATATACATTTTTGAGAAATAATTTTGAATTTTATCAGAACTAATAATTGAATTTTTAAATTCATAATCAGTTAATTATCAGTCAACATGATAGACAAGGAAAAAAAAGTTAACCCTCAAGATTATGGGAGATTTAGATCAACTTATGCAAATAACTTATCACTAATCTGAAAAGTCTTTAGTACGAATATCGATCGATTCTTCCTATAAAAGTTGCAAAGGATATTCATCTGATATTCATCTTACCTGCATCAGCAGGATTTCCGGGAACACAATTATAAGTATTGCCAATTCTCAAAGTATACAATCCTTCCTTGCATTCACAGATATTATTCCGACATACCGAATCCTAGCAAGCATTCTTTACCGTTTGAGCAATCACCACCTGAAATGTTGATATTTCGAGATTTTTTTTTTTTTTGTTTATCATGATAAGACTAATAAAATCGTGGAAAAATACAAACCTGGAAATGCAAACTGAGTTCCACTCGACATTTCAGATAATGAATCTGCATCGATGATGCTTTCTCGAAGTTTTGGTATTTCAGATCTAAAATTATTTATCATTGATTGCTGAATAATTTTCATTTTGCTGAAAGAAACTTTTTGCTCTTCAAAAAAAAAAAAAAAGATTTTATTGAGAAAATAATCAAAAAGAAGAAAGGAAATGATACTCCGTAAATGGTTTTCCAAATCCATCCCATCCAATATAAACATTCTCCTTAGCGTTCTGCTCCTCAAGCCAACTTATCAGAGGTTGATAATATTCCAGCATAGCACTTGCATCAACTTCTCTACTACCTGATTATTTCTCATAATTACAAAAGAAATGATATTTAATTAACATTTACTAGAATTTATCTGTAATGGCTTTCTGGAAGCAAAATTCAGGAAGAATGGTTTAGATGATAAAAATATCATTTTAAAAATGATTATAAATATTATCAAGCAACTTTACACAATACTCCCACATACAGCGATTCAGTGTAAAATGATGATAATCAGTAATACAATCATATGAAATTAGTAACTTCCAGATTACTGTAATTCGTAATCATCATTAATTAATAATTTCATAAATCGAAGTATTATTTTTGAGAAATTATTTCTTGTGATATTGATCTAAATGATTTTTTGATTTTTAAAATTTCTTTGTTACAATGAACCTGTAATGATTTCCAATGCTTCTCGCCAAGTAATTGAGGAACCAGATGCCATTACTTTTTTGATTTTATCAGTAATTGGACTACGTTCTAACATACATCCATTACTCTAAAATACTTTCATATTATATCTGATAAAAAAAATAAAGTCTCTCATTTCATTCAGCATTAATTAAAAAAATGTTTTTCAAGGCTTCTATTGATCTTAGCTTTTTTTTTGACCCAAATTACAATGCATTTTTATAAATCTTGATTCACTCTAATCTAATTCTGATCCAAATCTAGACCCAATTCGTTCCTACTATAAAACCAATTCAATCAGTTCAAACTGAAAATTTAATCTTTACCAAATTTGTCGTACTACGACATAGAGCTTTCAGGATTTGAAATCGCATTACATAAGCGAAGAAATGTTTCATTGCTGGAGCATGCATTTGAGTAATAGTAGAAAATGCGATAGGATCAAAATCAGTTGATTTTCGTTCTACAGGTGCTTTAATTCCTTGAAATAATTCACTGAAAAAAAAAAGATTGATTTATTAAAACCAAATATTCGTCCTAAAATTTTACTATCATTAAACGGTTGAAAATGTCCAATTATCTCTTTTACATTTGAATATGATGATTATCACTAAACGACCCGTTACATTTGAATATGATGATTATCACTAAACGGCTGTTACATTTGAATATAATGATTATCACTAAACCGTTACATTTGAATATGATGATTATCACTAAACGGCTGTTTACATTTGAATATGATGATTATGTAACTTGTTCATTGTTTCCGTTTTTTTGTTTAAACTAATTTTAGCAATAAAAATAATTTGCCTTAGTTGCCACCAATCAGAGTTCCAGGTTGCATTTGTTGAAGTACCATCAAATATGTGAAATCGCCACATATCAATTGCGAAATCAAACGGTAATTTAACGAAATCATCAAGTGCTTCCAGGTATAAACGATTGATAATTTTAGAGCGGCTAAATCCAGCTTCTGATGTTATCAGTTTCTGCAAAAATTTTAACCAATTTTTGCAAATTACAACTATCGTTGTAACTTTTAAATTTGCCATAACGAAATATTTCTGGATGGATAAAAACAAATAAAATCAATATTTAAATGTAATATTTTAAGTAATTCATTTCAAATAATATTTACCATCATTTTCAAATATTCCATATTTCGAGCATTAATCGCAAAAGCATCTATTACAGCAGTCAGAAAGCTTGGATTTGTTGCTTCACGAAACAGAAGTGGCTGATCACGATATAAGTAATAATAGTATATTTGGGTAAGCAATTTATGCGTTAATTGAAAATCGGGTAAATTAAGATGAGCGCACGCTTTTATTCTGCAAATTGAAAAGCTCTATATTTTCATTTAAAAAAAAAAAAATTGAATCAATTGATAGAAACTCAAGAGATAAAGCAAAAAAAAAATCCATAATAAGCAATTCTTGAAATTAACTATTATGCATTCATCGTGGTAGTAATCATTTTAGATTAACAATTTTTTCGAATTTTTTTTATCTCCTTATTGATAAAAATTATACCTGTAATCATTTTCGTTTCTCATATCATATGCTGCAGGTGGATGACAAAGCATATCTTTACTCCAACTTCTTGTAAAAATCGATTTTGTCCAAAAACTTGATGGTAATTTATCAAAACCAAGTTGCTTGAGAGTTTTATAGGCCTATAAATTGCAGCTTAAACTTTTCTAACTAAAAAGATAATCAAATAATTTATAAATTAATTTCTCATTATTTTCTCTCACTCAATCATTGCTTGTAAAAATTATTTCTGATATTTTAATACCTGTTTAAACATATTTTTTACAGTATAGTTTAGTTTTTGGAAATTTTCCTGAACTTCTTTTGCAACATCATCGTCATCCTGAAATGGCTTCGTATCCCGATAAAACGCCACCCAATTGTCACCAGAAATACTCTCTGTAATACATTTTAGTAAAATTTTACGTGAAAGTTTTTTATTAGATATTTTTTTTTTAAAATATAAAGCAATCATTTACTGAGCAAATGTGCTGGAATTGGTCCATCTCGTGTTAGACCAGGTACGTATCTTAATCCGTATAAAGCAGGTATTTGACGTCTTACATATGCGTGTAACTGAAAAAATTTTCAGAATATTTTATAATTAATTCTCGAATTCTCAAAACTATTACGTAAGTTATCAGTTGATAGATTTCGAAATAGTTGTTACATATGAAAGTATAAAAAATCAATTTATTTTTCTCGAGAAATAAAACTCGAGAAATAATTGTTAACCTGTTTATAAAATGGACTAATTTGTTGATATAATTTTTGCAAAATAGCAATGCTATCACTTTGTTCACTTTTTTCATGACGTGATACGTATAATTCGTAAGGACTACGCCACATTGCACCGCCATCCGTAAAACCATTTAATTTAGCTCCTATAAATAATGATTGAATATTATATAATAATAAAGTTTCCTTTTTTTTTAAAGATTCTTTCAAAATTTAAGATTTACAAAGTTAAGATATTTAGTATCTGATAAAATTGATAAATACCTTTATTAATCAATTCAATTAGACGTTTATAAGCGTCAACAAGTTGCGGTCCCAATGTATCACGTAATGCAATCCAAAGACGAAGTGCTTTAGGACTATCATTTTCATGAGCGATAATTGATACAATATCAGAAACCCTACAAATATGTAAATATTTCTAAAAATTGTGATAAAATTTTGTTGAAAATTTCGTAAAAATTTTTATACTCATTTCAAGTTGTCATTGTAATAATTTTTAAAATTGAAAGATAAAATTATTTAAAATTAAATTTTTCCAATATTCTCAAGCTCTTTCTGCTTATAATCATTTCTTGTATGATTTCGAAGATTTTTTCAAAACTTGTGGCTATATGAAAAATGTATAAATTAATAAACACCTGTAAGGACATATTGTTGCATTATCAGTTTCACAAATTGAAGTTTCAGCATATGTTTTTGCTATCTAAAACAAATACGTATTGATAAGAGGATGATAATCTGATAGAAAAAAATAAATTGAAACAATTGATGAAAAAAAAGAATCTAAAATACGTATTGATAAGAGGATGATAATTGATAACAAAAATAAAACAATTGATAAAAAGAAAAATCTAACCAGCTTTTGAAGTTCATTGTATTCATTCAAATCATTTTCATCCAATGCACTAATACCTTCGATTAAAAGAAGCTCAAATTGTCGCTTCAATGATTTATTCTCGATTGCTTCAATATCAAACTGTTTTGCTTGCTTCGAGCTACTTTTTACAAATTTTCCAAGCGTCTAAAATTTGAAATAGTAAAATTTTAGTCAATCTCCTGCCTACAGTATTTTTTACATTTTTGATCTTTTGCTAATATAGCTTTTTTTTTAAGACTTTGTTTTCGTAGACTGAATTATGATTGGTTAAAAGGAAGAAGATTTTTTTACTATGACTGTTAAATTTATCATATAATATACTGTAATTTAGAATAAATTAATCTTAACAGTAATTGGTCGAACAATTAGGAAAGATTTTATTATGATATTGTTATCTTTTATATTATTTATCTATAAAATATCTTTTTTGAAATTTGATAGTTTTGAATAAATTGAAATTTAAATTTGAATTTTCAAATACTGATATTAGAAATATTTGCGGATTTGCTGCTTATCAGAAGAAGAAATTATTCGCTTTTTTTTTTTGCTACCAAAAAATTTTAAATAATTTCAATTATTAAGCAACAAACCTCTTCGGCTTCATCAAGAAGTTGTTTAGTAAGATGTGATACTGATGTAACATAATTCCATCCAGCTAATGCTATTTCACGTAATACTTTTTGTGCTTCAATTGCATATCCATTCATCCATTCTTCGGCTTTTTTCTCATCGCGTATCGAGCCTTCAGGCTTAAAAAATTATCAAATGAAAATATGCAATAATTTATTGATGATATTTAATGTTGAATGATATTGAAACAATTTCCAAAGTTTTTGGAAATTTCAGATTCACAACGATTAAAAATATTTAAAAAAAAAAAGAATCTGATTAATTTGGATCACAAAAAAGTTCGAACAATTGAATTTTCGTCAATAACTCGCTCTGAGAAGAAAAATTCGAAACGAATGGAAGAAACCTGCAAATTGCTAACATCCCAATATTTGCTTGAATTAATTAATTTCAAAGCTTCTTTATTAAGTTTCTCTTCTTTTCCATCCTCCGAATCATCACTATTTAAAAAACGATTGACAAGTTCCTCGATTGCTTCATTATCAATTGCACCTGGTTTCGACTGTAAATTTAAATTTATACTGATAATCATCTTCGCATTGAAGAAAATGAGAGCGAAGTCTAAACTCTGTTTTTCCTTAATGGAAAAGCTAAAACAATAGTTCTAGAATTTTCGCATGCATATCTTAGATGATGATGATGATGAAATAAAACTCACAGAATCCGCACTATTACTATCATCATCGTCAAACTTTTCAGTGTCATCTTCGAATGCATTATTCTGATGCAATAGCGTAGGATTAGTAGAACTATTTACGTCTATTGGATTCGATTCTGAAAGCGTTTGAGAATCTTCATCATGGACTTGAAATTGTGAAATTTCGGCTGATTGCATAGCTAGATGTGATGCATCATCAACAAACTGTTCAGGAATCTGCACAATGGTAGTTAGCATAGATTGATGATGAAATTCTGGCTCAAGAGTAGTTGGATGAAAAGTTAGCGATGGTATGGTTTCTGCTTCTGAATTTGGCTGAAGCAAAAACTCCTTTGATTGACTCTGCGATGGTATTGTATCCAAAGAAGCTGATGTTAACGGTTGTTTATCAATTGAAGAAGTTCGAAGAACATTTTTTGCTTCTGTTTCTTGTATCCGTGTAGACGATATTGCAGAATTTTTGGACTCATTTTGTCCAGATAAGTTACCATCATGTTGAGCATGGATATGAAATAGAATTACTGATATTATCAGATGCAGAATCAGTAATGTCCTTCTTATCATTATACTGCAATTAATGTTATTATCGATTGCTCATTTTCAAACTTTAATAGCGCGAATTAACAAAACAAAAAAAAAAAAAAATCAGTGAAACGAAAACCATCAATGAAAAAGAAGTTTCCAATATTATTAATAATATTATGTCAACCTAATGCGTCACATTACTGGATACTGCATTATCACTGTATTATCATATCGTTTATTTTATATAATCAAAATAGTCCACTGAAAATGATAACTTCGAATGGATGGATCGATGGAGAAGAACCGTTTCCATGAATTCTTTTCTTATAAAGACAAAAAAAAGTTTGAAAAGATTTACGGCTGATAAAAGTATCAAAAAAAAACATAATGATAATGTTTTGCAACAAAATTTACAAATAACAGAACAGAAAGCGAAAAGAGATAGTGCGATAATTGGATATATTAATTAATTAATTATTTAATTGAAATATTAGGCAAAAGAAATGAAATAAAATAGTTCAAAAGATGTCCTTCAATCGTTTACTTCAACAATGGAAATTTACAATTCTAAAATTTAAAAAAAAAAAAATGTCGAAATTATGGTTGCTTGCTTGATGGATTACGAAACGAAATCTCGAAATTTTAACATAAACTATAAATTTTCTCGAATCAAATTTTTTTTATGCAATATTAATCAATAATTTGACTTAAATTCAATGTCCGCTAAAAGTAGGAAATTCCAATGTTAGCATTTAGTTAAGTAAAACTTTCCAAAGTTTTTTAAATAATAATTTCAATTTTATTAAAATCTAACTAATTCGTCGTATTTCAATACCTTTGCAATCATTAAATATTCAAAAAATTGAAAAACGAAAAAAAAGAAAATGAAATAGTTGTTGGAAAAGATAAGTTAAATAAAGAAATCCAATAAATGTATAAATTTTTAATGGTTTACGAATTTACGATTCAAAAAAAAAAAAACGAAAAAAAAAAGAAAAGTACGAATGAATGAAGGAAGATTTCTTTCGATCATGAATTCTGTGTCCAACCTCTTTTTCTTCTTCTACCTCTCAAATCCAGTTTTTTAGAGAATGACAATTGTGATAAGCAAAAGGATGGAGCAAAAATTTGATATTATTAAATATCAGGACTAATGTAGAAAAATTGAGAGCAAAAAAAAAAAAAAAAAACGAAAAAAAAAACGAAGGTGTGAAATTGTTAATGATTGGGGAGGATTTTTCGTACTTCTTCATGTTTCGTTGATTTTAATCGAGAAAATTCTAAAATCATATCAGTCATTCATTTCACAAACTCTATTTCTCATCTATTCTCTCTGCTATAAATAAATAATTTATTGTTGCAGAGAAGCTTGATATACATTGTTTTGTTATAAATGATAACAGGTTTGACAAGAATTTTAAAATTACGGTTGTTGTTATTGTTGGTGCTATCTAAACAAGTATTTATGGATAAATATAGTTTGGAACAAAATATTTCAAATATCATTTGAACAAATGTACAATAGAATTTGAATGAATTTGAAGTGGAAAATTTTAATACTTGAAAAGGAACAAATGATGATAATTAACATTCTGCTGAAAAAATTTGCACAGATAACAAGTTTAACCAAAATTGGCATTTTTTTATTTTTATTGTTAAAGAGAATTAAGAGAATTAACTACAACAATAGACGATGTAAAAAAGGACAATGATAATAATGTCAAACAAAAATTAAACAACCGCAATGATAAGATAAGATAAGAATTCATCATTCAATGGAAAAAAGACAAGAAGAGGATTGTAGAAAATTTGCCCATAAATAATGATCAAATTGAATGTTTGAAGAGGAGATGGAATATGTGTAGGAAAAATTCTTGAAAATTTACATGTGAAAGAAATCAAGGAAAATAAACGAGAATTTGTGTAGGTGGATGATGTGATGTGATGATAGATGATAGATGTAAACGTATTTGTGTACGACAAAAGTAATATCAATAAATCATACTACTCAACAGGTAGGGTAAGGATGAGATAATGCGGTATATGAGATTGTCATCTACAAACATATCTTTTTTCCATTCCGCTCTATCTACCATCTATCTACCATCTATCTATTTCTTCGGGTAGGATGATCGGGCTTCATTCCGAAATATCAAATCGACGATCAGCTGTATGGTTAACAACCTTTTCTCCATTGTCATTTATTCAATCGTGTCAATTCTTTATTTCGGTCCCGATCTTTTATCTGGAAACATTTTACAGCTATACACTATAATAACGACCCAAATTTTAACATATAGTATCTATCACTAATACTCACTACACTATCACTAATACTCACTACACTATCACTAATGCCTACTATATTGTCCAGTGATTTATTTAAGTCTTTTGAATTTTAATCATTTCGTTGAAAATATATGTTTGAAGTTAAAAAATAATTATTGCACTTCTGATATTGATATCATTTATTTATTCCTACAATTTTTCCAATAAGCTATAAGATAATTGATCTAAGTTTGTATTTTCATTATCTCGAATATTGCAAAAAAATTAATAATCATAATTATCGATTAATTTTGATATTATTGATTAGAAGTGATATTCATTTTTTTTTCTAAGCATACCCGAAATATATCGTTGAATAGTGTATTTATGCTCATCTAAATAATATCATATTTTTAGTTGATAAATTGAAATGATTTTTCGAAATGGATTTTAAATTTTAAGTTTCAAAAAATTTGAAATGAATTTTAAGTGAAAAAGAGATAGTACTTCTATCTTCATTTCATTTAAGTTTCATTTTTTCTTTTTTTTTTTTCATAGAAAATATACGTAGAAGAATTCATGAAGCTCAAAGATTCTGTAGGAATCCATAGAAGCTGTAAAATAGATGAAAATAACTAACAAATAGAAATCCATGCTACATTATTCTAATCTAATTTTTCGCAATTCTTTTAAAGGAAAATTTTAATCAAAAAAAAAAGGAAAAAAAAAAACAAAAACAAGAACAACAATTGATATGAATTAAAATGAAATTCAATGAAAGAAATTCCATTGATATTATTATCATTATTATTATCAAACTTTAAGCATTATCAAACTTTAAGTCGATTTGAATGATTGATTGCGAGAATGACATGATAATAGCAAGAATGAATTAATTAATAACAACAGTAACAATAATAACAATACCTTCGGGCACATTTACATACATTTTCATCCCAACTGGTCGGTCATCTGTTGTCCATTCGGATCAACAATTTATTCAAGCATTCTCGCCTACTTCTCCGCTCCGAGCAAATAATAGTACATTCCGCTGCGCTTTCTTTACAAATCAACAACGGTATAGTATACAACGTTTCGCAGTTGAATCATTTTATAATATGATCGTTTAATTGTATGGACATGATTGATGGATAAAGTTTGCAAACAAACTGTTATTGAAGATTTATAGATTTGAGGGATGTAATTATTGTATGATACAATTGTATGTCCTATTTAGGTTGTTTTTGAACTGATAATGATAAGGATTCATCACTAATATTTAGATTGACGTACGAATATCAGAATCATATGGATGTATAGAGGGGTATAATTATTGTACGATACAATTGTATGTTCTACTTAAGTTGTTTTTGAACTGATAATGATAAGGATTCATCATTGATATTTAAATTGACATACGAATATCAGTATCATTATGGATGTATAGGTTTGAGGGATGTAATTATTGTACGATACAATTTTATGTCCTATCAAGTTGTTTTTGAATTGATATGATAAGGATTCATCACTGATATTTAGATTGATATATAAATATCAGTATCATATGATATAAGATATTTGTAAAATATTTATCGATTATTTTTTGAATTTTTATAAAAATCATTTTAAAATCTGATCATTTTTTTTCTCACAGCTTATTTTTAAAATCTCGACAAAAAAAAAATGTTGTGAATAATGTTGATAAGTACAAAAATTTATTTTAGAACAACCATTATTAAAACAAATATTTATAGCTTTCCAATTCTTTTAAACACTTAAAAAGATTGGTTATTAAAATTTTGAAAATATAAAAATGTTTGCTAAATTCAGAGAATTTAGTCAAAAATTTTCGAAACTTCTAAAAGTTATCATCATCTTTGCTCATCTTCAATTTTAAATTGATAAATTGAAAGAGAATGATGATAACCGTAAAATGTTAAATTATTTCATAAAGCATACATTTGATAATATTAAAGGTAAACGCCAACTTTTTAAAAGTTTAAAGCAACAAATAAATATTATAATGGATAGAAATGTAAGTTTAAAAACAGAAGAAAACGAATTTATATCTTTTTTTTTTCTTCTTCACATTTCAAAAGAAAGTTTATAGTTGCTATGGAATTCCATTTTAATTTCCCATTTCAATCCAATTGTATCTGCAGATCATGCCTTAAAAATAGTAATAAATTCAAAAGTTGTTCTCTTTCAAAAGGAAAATGATGAAATTTCTGCAAGTGTCGTATTTACTTTAAAATAAATAAATTACATAGTACTGACATATCTGAAAGTTTTTACAAATATTGCATACTTATACATTTAAAAATAATCGTAAGATATCTTTGTGTCATATAATTTACCTAAAAAATGCTTATCTTCATTAATTGTTTAAAATTATCAGATAGATTCAAAAAATTCTTTTTAATTTCTCTATCGCAATAATTTTCATAGCGATAGACAAATTAAATAGAATAAAGTTAGCAAAGATAGTGATTGTTTATCTAAAGTATGATACATGTATGATTAAGTTGATTTATTGAAACGATTAATTCGGATTATATCAATAATTATCGTTGAGATAGATAAGATCTTGACTTATCATCTCTCTTAAAGTTATATCTTATAGGTGTCGAATAATGCAAAAAAAAAAAGAAAAAAATGACTGATTAATTGATGTATAATCAGTAATCAGTAAAAAGAGATTACAATCATTGCATTCTTACTAAATATTTGCTACAAGATATTTTTTTTTGTCGTTGTTTAAAAATTTAATTAAAAATTGTTCAGTTCATTCACTCTCTCTCTTGCTCTCTCTCTCTGTCTCTCTCTGATAACAAAATGATTTAATCATGATACTTAGAGTGAATTCTCAGAGGAAAATTTTCTTAGATGAAAGTAAATTCTTAAGAAAACTTTCTCTTACCCGCAGCTACCATTTAAGCAAATATCCCGATTTGAGCATAATACATTATCGAACAATATCTTTTTGAAAGCAATTCGAAAATCTCTGTTTAAAATCGTATAAATAATTGGATTTGCCGTAGAGTTTGCATAACCTAACCAGGTAACAGCCTGAAATATTGCAACAGCCTGAAATATTGTAATAGCCTGGAAAATATTGGCCATATACTTATCATAATCAATGCGGAAATTACTGCGCAAATTGTGTTTATCTTATCAGAATTTTTAAAAATGTCGCATTATTAATTCAATCAAATTTTGAATTATAACAAAATACAGAATTGTCAGAATTGTTAAAATTTCCTCGCAATAAAATGAAAAAAAAAAAGTAATGAATTCTCATCACTGAACCATAGGGAAGTTTGAAAATGAATTTAAAAACAATAAAGGTCATCGACCTGTTTACCTTGAACTGTACATCGGATATCAAAGCTGGAAGAAAGGAACGTATGACATTTACAATGAAAAATGGCAGCCAACATATTAGAAATGTACCCATTATCACTCCAAGTGTAAACCTTTAAATTAAAATTTATTTTCGAGAAAAATTTAAAAATTATAAAAAAAAGAAAATAATCGATGTAAGAATTGAAAAATTTTTGATTCATTTAATATGTGAAAAATTCTTTACTAAAGAATGATAACAATGATAGAAATAGAAAGATTTAATTTGCAATAAAAATATACATAATGATAACATCTGATGATATCAGTAGAAGAATGAAGAATTTTATTTTTGACGTGAAATATTTTATACGCTTATGCTAATAATCGATATGATAATCATGGATTTAGGCTAAAACAGATGGTTATAGACTTGGACAGAAATGAATGTTAATTTAAAGGAGGGAAAATGATAAAATTTCATGATAGCATAGTAAGTATATGATTGATATGACCAATGAAGTTTAGGAGTGGAGATAGATTAGGCTAAAGATTAATCATGTATTGAGATAAGGCTGGATATATGTAATTTTTATTTTAAGAAGCAACTTTAAACCTGGCTTTCTGATCAGTGGTACAAAGTTGTGATGATGCATTTTTCGACTTGATTTGTTCCGATACTGTTCGATTACTTTTATAACAGCAATGACATATTTTAAGTATTCTATCATAGAATTCAACATTTGTATTCTGAAATCATCGAAATTCTCTTCGTATTATTATTCTTCTAAAATTTGAAATATTTACTAACAATCAAATCAAAGGTATAAGAATTACTAGCAAACAAATACAGGTGTAAATTTTTATGAGCAAGCAACAAATACATAGCGATATATAATTGATTAAATATTTCGAATAAAAAAATATGCAAATTTTAAGAATTAAAAAAAATTATAAAATTTTTTGCTAAATAACTTGCAAAAGATTTTATTATTCAAAATTAGCGAAATGATTTTTATCAATTTACAATACACATAGTTACACAGTAATTGTTACGCTATGTGATAATTTGCTGGTAATTTAAAATTTTTTTTTTTTGATTTTGATCTTTAAAATAATAATATATTTAAACTTTTAAATAATAAAATAATATTTATTTTAAATAATAATAAAATAATATTTTTAATATTTAAAATATTCCAAAAAAAAAAATAATAAATAATATTTAAAACTTTCAAATATTTAAAAAAAATATTTCAAAAAAAATTTTGTTAAAAAGAATAGCTATTAGATTTTAAGTATTATTTATGATAATCATTTCTACGAAGTATACTTCGCAAATATTTTCTATTTATCATCACAAATTTTTATTTTTCATTCATACCATTTCGTTTAGATTGTTGATTGATAATAAATGATAACAATATTTTACTCAAGCATTTTCCCTTCATCATCAGTCAAATATTATCATTATCATTCAGCATTGTCAAATTTAGCTAACAAATCAAACAAGAAAAACTGGAATAGTAAAAAAAAAAGAAAAAAAAAACTAGTTAATTTTAATAAATGATGATAAAATCCCGTGAAATACTTGTTAATTCGATGTTAATTAATTGATAAGAAGATAAAAAAGAATTTGCTTAGAAAAGAGGAAGAGGAAAAGATTTGTAAATCAAAAGATAGACTTATCATATCACCGATTTTATCAACGAATCAAAAATGATACATACATTTCGAATTTCTTCACAAGCATTCGGTGTTATCGCAAAGTTTGCTCTTGCTGAAGTTGGATTCGCATTATTTTCGCATGCTTTCTTGCGAACAGGTATAGACGAGTGTATAGAAGTACCATCATTATTGCAGGTATCACAAAACTACACATCGAGCTGCCTAATGCATAAAATGGTTTAAGTCGTAGCTCACATCTTGGATAGGAACTGCAATTGATAATATTGATCAAGATAGCATAATGATAACAAAATTTCTAGATTAAACAATTTAGGAAATTGAATTTCATCTTATCACTATCTAAACGATAACTTACTCATTGTATTTAATTTCATCAACTTCATTTCTATCATCATTTCCATCATCTCGTTGTGCTAATTCCAGGATAATTTGTGTAAAACCAATGATAGCAGATATTAGCCAAACAAATGCTATAACGCTACATATTTTTCGCCTCCTGAAATCTTTGATAAATGCGGCAAAATTTTTTATATCATAATTTATCAGAATTATCAATTAAATAGAAATCAAAAAATTTTTTTTTAAACAATTTTATCGCAAAATAATTTATATCGAATTTTTTCTAAATAAAAGAAAAAAAAATTTCTCTCATATTTTGATATACTTTTTCTATTTTACCTATCTTTTCATATGATTATAATTGTAAAACATTCATGATAAAATATCATTTTTCAACATAGTTATTAATTATTATTAATTGCATTATTAATTTACGCAATTAATCATCTTTTAATAATCATTTCAAACTTTTGCAAAATTCTATGTATGACTTTTTATAATTTTTTTGATGTTTTTTGAGGAGGATCATTTTCGAGATTGATCTTCTAATTTAGTTATGTTTTTTCTCATTTATTAACTTTTTTAATGAGTGGCATTGCTTTAACTTTACGTATTACTAACTGATAAAACTACAAAAGATTATGTTTCTCGATCGCCAACGAAATGATTGCTTTATCATTTTCGAGACTGATTTTAAAAATTTAAAATAATAATTATTATTACAAAAACGATGATGATCTTGATCGCTCATTCAGATTCAGGAAAAAAATTTGCGTATTTTTATACATTCCTATATCTTTCTCATAAAAAATCAGAATTGAAAAATATTAAAAATTAAAGATAACGGAATAAAATAAACTATTCTGTTCCATTAGTTCGAGAAATTTACTTTTTTTCTGCAATAAAAGATAGCATGTAAAAAGGAATTCGAATAATCGATACGTCATTTTTACGTCATTTCAAAAATTCACCAATATGCTAAATAGGGATTGCGTAAAATGATACCTGATGTAAACAAGTGGACGACTAATATAAAATGATACCTGCCGTAAACAAGTGGACGACTAATATAAAATGATACCTGCCGTAAACAAGTGGACGACTAATATAAAATGATACCTGATGTAAACAAGTGGACGACTAATATAAAATGATACCTGCCGTAAACAAGTGGACGACTAATATAAAATGATACCTGCCGTAAACAAGTGGACGACTAATATAAAATGATACCTGCCGTAAAAACAAGTGGACGACTAATATAAAATGATACCTGCCGTAAACAAGTGGACGACTAATATAAAATGATACCTGCCGTAAACAAGTGGACGACTAATATAAAATGATACCTGATGTAAACAAGTGGACGACTAATATAAAATGATACCTGCCGTAAACAAGTGGACGACTAATATAAAATGATACCTGCCGTAAACAAGTGGACGACTAATATAAAATGATACCTGCCGTAAACAAGTGGACGACTAATATAAAATGGTACCTGCCGTAAACAAGTGGACGACTAATATAAAATGATACCTGCCGTAAACAAGTGGACGACTAATATAAAATGGTACCTGCCGTAAACAAGTGGACGACTAATATAAAATGATACCTGCCGTAAACAAGTGGACGACTAATATAAAATGATACCTGATGTAAACAAGTGGACGACTAATATAAAATGATACCTGCCGTAAACAAGTGGACGACTAATATAAAATGGTACCTGACATAAACAAGTGGACGACTAATATAAAATGGTACCTGCCGTAAACAAGTGGACGACTAATATAAAATGATACCTGCCGTAAACAAGTGGACGACTAATATAAAATGATACCTGCCGTAAACAAGTGGACGACTAATATAAAATGATACCTGCCGTAAACAAGTGGACGACTAATATAAAATGATACCTGCCGTAAACAAGTGGACGACTAATATAAAATGGTACCTGCCGTAAACAAGTGGACGACTAATATAAAATGATACCTGCCGTAAACAAGTGGACGACTAATATAAAATGGTACCTGCCGTAAACAAGTGGACGACTAATATAAAATGATACCTGCCGTAAACAGTGGACGACTAATATAAAATGGTACCTGCCGTAAACAAGTGGACGACTAATATAAATGATACCTGCCGTAAACAAGTGGACGACTAATATAAAATGATACCTGCCGTAAACAAGTGGACGACTAATATAAAATGGTACCTGACATAAACAAGTGGACGACTAATATGTAAAAATCTGTGCAAGGCAATTGCAGAAAGGTTAAGTATCGAAGCTGTGGTACATGTAATATCGAAACATATCCAAAGTTGACAATATAAGCGACCAAATGGCCAATATCCAAGAATATCATTGGTTGCTGCGAATAGCATTACCTATGAAAAAAAAAAAATGTCGCAATTAATCAAAAATAAATCATTTTCTCGATTTTTAGTAAATTACAAAAAAAAAAGAAAAAGCAAAACAGCTATTTTATAAGTAGCAATAAGTAAAAAAAAAAAAAAAAAAAACTTACCAGTAAGGATATAAGAAGATCGGATACAGCAAGCGATACCAAAAAATAGATTCTCCTGCTGTCGTCGCAAAATTCGATCGCAAAATACAGCGACACATACTAGTAAATTACCGCCTAATGAACAACCAATAAATAGCAGCATAAACAAATAATAAAATACTAGCAGCTGAGAGCATTTTAAGTATTTCTTTGATTAGTTTGTAATCAATGATAACAATGATATTTTATCACATCTGCAAAAAATTTTATAAAATTTTGCAGTTTTTTTTTATTTTTTAAAAAAAAAATTTTAGCATTTAAAATCAATCATCGTATTCGTAGAGCATTTTAAACTATCGGATTATGTACTTCAAAAAAAAATTTTCAAGATCTTCACCTGATTTTTTGAATGAAAATAGTGAAACGATTGACCGAGATGCATATATTTAAGGTAAAAAAGATTATATTTAAAAAATCCTATTTTGGCTTATCTCCAAAACTATCATTACTAAAAACAACAGGCTATTTTTTAGAAGTTACACTGGAACAAGGTTAAATTGATTTTCTTGGCTTTTAAAATATTCTCCAGATTTTTCTTTTTTGGCTTTTTTTAAATGTTCGGTAAATAAGAATTAAACAAGCATAAAGCAAGTGTTAAAAAAAATAAAAAAAAAGTTTAACATTCTCGGGAAAATTTTAGCAAAGATTTTTTATATTCGTTTATCAGATGAAATGTTAATTCTAAAAACTTTGAACAATTATGATCTGTTTTTTTTTTTTTTTTTTGTAGCCAAAAAAATTGATGTTAAAAATGTAAGCAATAATAGTAGTAGTTGATAGGAAAATGATGCATATTTTTTTTCTCGAGAAAAAAATTCTTGAATTACCTAAACTATCATTCAAATTAATTTTAAATTGCATGCAAAATTTTTATACTTCAACTTTTGAAAGTTTTTTTTTTTTAATTCGATCGATCATTACCTACTGATCTATTCATTCATTTTTATCTTATCAGTGTAAATTGCAAATTGATAAATTTTGCATATAATATTTGACCTATCAAAAATGAGAAAAAAAAAGATTAAAGAGACAAAATTTGAAAAATTATTTATTTAAAATATTATTTAAAATTACCATTAAGGCATATATTTTTTCAAATGTATGCATGATGAATTCAATTTATTGAATCGTTGATAACAGATGATATACAAATGATATGGGATAAACTGTCGAAAATATCAATCCTTTGATATGTCTTTTTAACTGAAATGATAAATAACATTTTTGATATTTTACCTTTAATTTAATCAGTTATCAATGTACTAACTAAGTTTGCTCATTTCAATCAAGTTAACGAAGATGACATATGTAGCGAGTAAAATGCAAATGAAAGTTCATATTCGCAACTCTCGCAACTCGCAAATGATGCAAACGCATAATTTTGTTGTGAATAAATGAGCGACTAAGATATGCTAACGAGTTGATTGGCAACGTTTAGACAATTTTTTTTTTTTCTCGAGACTTGCCTTTTTGCTTTTAACTGGCTTATGTTTCTATGGAATCGCAGATGAATTTATCAAAATCATTAATTTCATTTTTAAATCATAGCGATCTCTTAAAGCTTTTTAACTTTCTATTTGATCAAAAAATGATTTTCGGAATAAATATTACCAATCGATTGATCAAAAAATGATTTGTTTATTTTTTAAGCGATTAGCAATATTTCGTTTATTTTTTAAGTGATTAGCAATGATTTTCAGAATAAATATTATCAATCGATTGATCAAGAAATGATCTCGTTTATTTTTTAAGTGACTAACAATAACAGAATAATTATTACGAATCGATTTTGTATTTTCTTTTTTTTTTTTGCGAGAATTATGAGAAAAAATAAAATGAAAAAATTGATAACAAACTTTGTAGCAATCCATTTAAAATCATCAAAATGATGGTCGCAAATTTGAAATAACTATCAATATATGCCACGTTTATATGATTTGAGAAAATTCAAAGTTTTAATTTATCACCTGAAATACGACATTAGTAATTCGCAAATATTGTTGTTAACAATAGTTCAAAAATTAACGATTTATAATAGTCATTATGAAATTTAAATTTTTATTTAAGAGAATCAATAATTGTGGCAATTTTGAAAAAAAAAAAAAAAAAGTCAAGAATCGTTCGTTCAATTACAAAACTGATAACTAATCTTTTTTATTGCTGATGTTATTTTCAATTCTTTTATAAATTAGCAATAAAAAAATTTGAAGCTATCAATAAATTATCAATATCACCTGTGAAATTCAGATGATCATTTTTCATTTGTACTACTCGATATTTCGTATCATATAGCGCAAGGATAAAACATATATGATTGATAACTAAAAGTAATCATTTTTAAGTTATTGTAATTTTATAAAAAAAAAATTTCGCCTTTTCTTCATTCTTCTAAGAGATTAGTGAAAAAATGAAATTATTAATGTCACTTTCAAGGCAGGAAGTTTAGTATTTTCAAATAAAAAAAAAAAAGTACAATAAGATTAAACCAAACGATTTATATTTGTTATTTCTAAAATTATTCCCATCAAAATCAATCCTATATAATTCCATTGGAAAATTCGTCATCTATGCAATTAGAAAAAATTTTTAAACATTTTTTATTATTTCTAAAAACAAAATTGATAGCAATAACAAATTTAGGCAACGATGGTTTTAATTATTAGATTAAATGAAAAAAAAAATTGTTTAACAATTATCACAAACTTTCTTAAAAACTTTTTCATTATAATGAAGGTATTGTTAACAGCTATCACAAACTTTCTTAAAAAGTTTTTCATAATAATGAAGGTATATTATATTTAAAAAAAAGGAATGATTTGAAGAGATGGTTTAACAATTATCACAAACTTTCTTAAAAACTTTTTCATTATGATGAAGGTATTGTTAACAGCTATCACAAACTTTCTTAAAAACTTTTTCATAATAATGAAGGTATTGTTTAATAGTTATCACAATTTTATAAATAAGCGAAAAAAAAGGGAACAACGAATTAGTAAGAATTGTGTAAAATTTTATTGTTAAAAAAGTAATAGTTAAAACTTTAAACCAAACATTTTTCATTTCTATGAATAAAATCATAAAAATTTATCTATACAGATAAATTTTAACTTTTTTTCTCTCTCCTCTCTCTCTCTCTCTCTCTTTTAATCGAAAAATTACAATTTCCTACAAATATAATTGTTAATGTATCGTTTCTAGAGTGGCCAAATTGAGCCAAATTAGTTTGCCAAATTTTATTTCAAAAAAAAAAATGAAATATTAATGTATGAAATGAATGTGTAATAATTTGCCAAAATTTCCACGCTAAGCATAATATATTTATTTCTTGAAACTAGGCCAAAAATGAAAGCCAAAAATGGGAAAAACAAAAAAAAAAAAGTGGCTAATAAAACCAAAAAATAATCAATGATTTATAATAAAGTAAGAATTTACTTCAAACTTGAAATTAAATGAAATACTAAAAATTTATGGAAACAAAAAAAAAAAAAAGCTATGTAATAAGGACATTGAATTAAAAGGAAGTCATCGTAGTCAATAAAAGGAGGGAGAGGGGAAAAAAAAAATGAAATCGAAAATTTAGAAAAATTGATTAAGAAATCAATTAGATACGGGACAACCTTTTTACTCTGCCATTTAAGCTTATTTTATCCTTACTTCTTTTCCCTTTTTCCTTTATCTTATTGAAAAGGTCTTTTCCTTTTTTTTTTTTTTTAAGATGAAGGTTTTTTTTTTTTTGAAAAAGTTTTTCAAAATATTGCCATTATAAGGCATACTTTTCATATGTAATAAGTACATTGCAAAAAAAAAAAGAAAAAATGAAGGTAATGATAAATGATGAAAATGAATAATGATAAGAAGATGGAAGTATTGTTATTTAATGATTTCATTTAAATATCACTAAAAAAATAAGTAATGAAGGAAATGGATGGATGAGATGACAAGATGATGATGATAATAGTAGATAAGGATAACATTTTAAAAAGTGCTGTAAAAATACACCTTCTCATACTAAATCATATCGGGAAATGAGCAGATTTCATATTAATTGCTCCTCAAATATCATGATAATAAAAGGCAAAATGATAATGATCGTATGATAATGATGATGATAATAGTAGATAAGGATAACATTTTAAAAAGTGCTGTAAAAACTACACCTTCTCATACCTAAATCATATCGGGAAATAAGCAGATTTCATAGTAACTTATCCTAAAATATCAAGATAATAAAAGGCAAAATGATAATGATCGTATGATAATGATGATGATAATAGTAGATAAGGATAACATTTTAAAAAGTGTTGTAAAAACTACACCTTCTCATACCTAAATCATATCGGGAAATAAGCAGATTTCATAGTAACTTATGCTAAAATATCACGATAATAAAAGAATTGTTCTGATTTTTTTTTTTTGAACTTCCTGAATTATATTATAAGCAATTTGCATATTCAATATTTTATTTATGCGTCGAAAGTTACATATTCAAATTTTAATATTTGCTTTATCAATCCAAAATTTTATAAATTAATAGCTAACATTGATAACATGTTAAATTACTATTGCTTTTGTTGTGACTATTTATTCAAGTTTAATTTCAAAGTTATATTTTTCACTAATTTAAAGCAGGTAAACAAAACAAATACAAAAAATAAAGGAGTAAACAAATAAATCGCCCTATCTATCATTTTCCAATTTACAAAAAAAAAAACTTTGAAAAAGAATTCCGACATTGCATTATCATGAGAATGTGAAAAACCTGAAATTATAAAAAGCTGATAAAATAAAAGCAAATTATTATGGGTCAAGAAAGCAGGATCAAGAATGCAGGATCAAGAAATCAGGGTCAAGAAATCAGGATCAAGAAATCAGGCTCCGTTTTCACTCAAACTTTCTCTTAACATAATTAAATATCAATGGAATGATATTTACTAGCCATTTCAAATTCTATTGTAATAATAATAATTTAAAAATAAAATTGCATAATTTTAAAGATGCAAATGTAAGCTAAATTTTCAGTTATGTTTGTCTTCGAATGGTTTAAAAATTTTCCTCGCAAACTAAAACATTGATAAACAACACTAATTCAGTGATAAGATACCATTGCTAGAGATCAGTGTCGAAATTGATTTTAAATATTTTAAAGTAATTTATCTATCTATTGCTTTATTCCGGCTATTCCTTTAGTTCAAAAATTATTTTAACATATATTCGAACAACAGATAATAATGAATAAAAATTTTACTAGCATTGCTTAGAATAAACGAGACAACAACTACAACAACAATATCAACAACAACAATAACAACAATAACAAAACAGCAATAACAACAGCAACAACAATAACAACAGCAACAGCAATGCCAATAACAACGACGCCAACAACAACAATAACAACGTCAACAACAATAATAACAACAGCAGCAGCAACAACAACGCCAACAACAAACAACAATGCCAACAACAACAACGCCAACAACAACGCCAACAACAGCAACGCCAACAACAACAACGCCAACAACAACAACGCCAACAACAACAATGCCAACAACAACGCCAACAACAACAATGCCAACAACAACGCCAACAACAACAATGCAACAACAACGCCAACAACACAACAACGCCAACAACAACAACGCCAACAACAACAACGCCAACAACAACAACGCCAACAACAACAAACGCCAACAAATGCTAACAATAAAAACAATTAATTGTTCATTAGCAAATAGAATGAAATGAAATAGCTTGAAGAGGCAAAGTAAATTGAAAAAAGTAAAGTGAAATTCAACAAAAATAATTAGACGAAAAAGTGGATTACAAGAGTTGGATTGTTTGCTTGAAAAAATGAAAAAATAAAAAAAAAAAGAAAAGAAAATAATCTTCTGATAACATAACATTGCTGCATAATAAGGCGCAAAAAATGGGATAACAACGATCTTATCATCATTTATTAATGTTTTTTCTTTTTTTTCGTTTTTTTTTTTCTCTCTCTCTCTTTTAAAATAAAAAAGAAGCAACAAGAATATTGCTTGGCTAACATGTAAACAACTTCGAAGTGGCTAAAAGTAAATTTAAAAAAAAAAAAATAAAAGAACTCTTAAATAAAAAAGGAAAAATAAATTGCAGAGAAAATCGCTGTGTCGTTTATTTGCTTTCTGACGACGCAGCTGTGAGAATTTTTGCATGTCAATAGAAAGTTTAATAATCATTTATTACTAACTAATTTATCATATAATTAAATCATCTCTTTAAAATGGCGTAAAAAATAAATTCATAAGTGATTACTTCTCAAGAATAACAACAACAACAAAAAAAAAAAATAAAAATATGTCATGATTAGTTCTCGAGAATAACAACAAAAAAAAAAAAAAAAAAACGAAGAATTTTGCATGTCAATAGTTTTAATAATATTTATTAATAACTAATTTATCATATAATTAAATCATCTTTTAAAGCGACATAAAAACAAATTCATAAGTGATTACTTATCGATAATAACAACAAAAAAGAAATATGTCATGATTTAGTTCTCGATAATAATAATAATAATAACAAAAAAAATATGCCATTCAAAAGTTTACATTTATTATCATATTTTAACACATATAAAAAAAAAGAGATTAAAAAAAACATCAAATTTTAAATGTTATGCGCGAAAAAATTATTTGGAACATAAATTCGAGAAAATAAAGAATTAATGATGCAAAAAAAAAAAAAAAAAAATTATATTTTAAGTATCTCTTTTAACACTTTTCTCTTAAATTTGCATAAAATATAATAAATATCACAACTCTCGCATCTTTGATATGATATGAAACTATAATATAATAAAAGCAACAAATTGAATTTTTCATATGTATTATAAAAAAAAAAAAAAAACAAAAAAAAATTCCACTTAATTTATGCAAGTTTTTGGATTGATCTTCTAACATATACTATAATATAAAATATCGCGACAAAGTTTAAAACATAGATGTGACATTTTCTATGGGATAGATACATTCTAACTAATAATTATTGCTAAAATTGCTACTAAATTAGAAATAACACGATTTATATTTCAGTTTTGTTAGGGAAAAAAAAGGAGCGAAAAAAGTGATTAAAAACTTTTAAGATCTATTAATAGAAAACGAAAAAAGAAAAGAAAGAAAATTACTCTTTCTATTAATAGAAAATGAAAAAAAAAGAAAAGAAAATTTTTTAGATTATAAAAGGAAAGATTTTCATAGAAGTTAATATGTAGCATTTATTTATTTATATTTATATAACAAAACATACGATAGTTAGTTTTTATTTTTTCTAATCATTTATTTCTTTTTTTTTTTTTCTTGACTAAATTCTTTCCATATGATTTGCATCGTTCAATGCAACTATTCAAAAATAAGATGGATGATTATAAATTATGAGAGAGTGCAAAAGTAATCATTTATTTTTCTCTTAGTATCCTAAATGTATCTCTGTAAAAAGTAGGAAAATTTAATTCATCGATCAGAATCTATGCTAGTTTGTCAATGAGCCTAAGCTGGAAAAAAAAAGAGAAATTGAACATGGCTGAACAATGGCTGAATAATGGTGATGATAATAATGATGATGATATTGATGATGATGATAATGATGATGATATTGATGATGATGATGATGATGATGATGACGATGATGATGATGACGATGATGATGAATGAATGATAATGATGAATGATAATGATGATAATGATAATGACGATGATGATGAATGAATAAATGAATGAATGAATGATGATGATGATGATGATGATGTCCTTCTTTTGTAAATATCAACTATAAACTAAATATAAAATTTAACATTTAAAAAAAAAACATGATACATTTCAATGCAAATGATTCAAACTTATTAAACTTCTTTATTATTCACATAAATATACTTGTCTACACATTTAATGTTTATGTATGATTAGATAATTTGAAAAAAAAAATGTCTAAAAAGAATTAAAGCTCTAAAAGTTAAGAACAACTATAAGTTAAGAATTTTTTTCTTTTTTTGCAATGCTTAGATGCTAGAAGTTTCTAAATTAAAATTGCAGAAATTAATGAGAATAATTTTTATCCTTCATTTTGCTTGGATAAAGATTTAATTTCTGGTTGGCCGAAAAAAAAAAGAAAGCTAGACAAACTTAATTTATTAATAATTTATAAATCATTTTTATGTTTCATTACAACAATGATAAAAGGCTGTGTAATTTATTTTTTCCTCAGCAATAAATGAGACTTTTCAAGATGTTCTAAATTAAAATTTAGCAAAAAAAAGTTGTAATAATAAATAAACTTGATGGAATTATTAGTTAGAAAGTATATATTACCTGTAGAAAAGTATATACGATAAAATGAAAACATAGTTAGTGTAAGTTGGCTCTATCAAATTACATCGTATGATGATTTTTTTAAAATTTACATACAAATAAAGTAAGAAATGACGAAGTGAACTAGTATGGTAACCTGAAATCAAAATATTGCCATATAAGAATAAACAATTTAAACCATCAGAAGTTTAGCCAACGAAAAGAATGAGCAAAAGTTTCATTTCAAACACTCCCAATCATTACTTTTGCAGTACGTGATATTATCAGTAGCTCTTTTAAAAGTAGCACAGATAGTAATCGAGAATTTTAATGTGGGATAAATTTCATATTTTTCTAATTCAAATTTTAAGCCGAAACGAGAGCACAAAATGCTGAAATTATCCAAACTTATTCTCAAATGATTAAATCTCTGAAATAAATGATTCAAAGAATAATAAAATAAGCCAGATCACTAGTAAATCATAAGGATAGATATATTTATCAATACATACATACATTATCATTTGTATAATATCCAGGCTATAATAAAATATTAATAATTATCAGATATGACATAAATAATTAAAATCTTTGTTGAAACTACATTGAAATAATGAAAATTAAAGCGATATGTAGACGAAGAGATTAACGGATAGATAGATGCATTGATAGAAAGATAGATAAATAGATATCTAAGAAATGAAATATGTACGGCTAAAGCTATATGAAATATGAATTAAATTTGAGAATTAAAATTTTCACTTAAACTTTAATTTTCTCAAACAAACAAATACAATGACAAAAAAAACATATTTCGAAATGATATTTATTAAAGAATGTTGATTGAAAGTTTATTTGAGAAATTGTGATGTGCAAGGATTTGTGTTTGAAATAACTTTTTTAAATAAGACAGATATTTCTTAGTTCAGCACATGCATATTAAAACTAAATAAAGTATAACAAAAAAAAAAAAATGAGCATTTTTCATAAGAGCATGAATTAATATCAGTCCAAAGTTTATTGTCGAAGTTTTCTTTTTTTTTTCTCTCGTCTCTTTTCTATGTATATTTGCCATTTTCATCCTCCTATGAATTGCCTATCAAATTCAAATTCAAATTTGCCTATAAACTTCGACAACTTCGACTAGCAAACTTAAGCATTTATGTAAATATATCTAATTAAATCGCCTTCTTTCCGATATCTTTATCAATTTTCAATCTAATGCAAATCTAAATGAGTAATTAAACTGGCCATCATTCATTCGTTATTTCAATTGCTCAATAGAACGATGAATGATGATAAATTGAAGTAAATTCTAATTGCACATAGCAAATTTTTAAAATCATTTGATCATTAATCATCGATCATTATCGTTATCATCATCATCATCATGTTTTTCTTTTTTTTTTTTTTTTCAATAAATTATTGATCTGAACATAGATAGATGTCCTTATAAGCATTTCTTCTCATCTATGCTTAAACTAATGAAGCAACTTGCTGAATCCTAAATTTCATCGTTTATTCGATTCTTCATATGTCTATAAACGATAAGTAATACTGCATTTTAAAAAAATCTTTTCCTTTGCTTTTCGTTAAAAACTTTTTCAGTTCGAATTCATCTGAGAAAAATATTCCAAAAACACATCATTTCACAAATTATTTCCTTTTTTTTTTTTTTTTTGAAATCAACATGTCCTTTTATTCGAAAAAAAATACATTATTTTCTCATAAATTTATAACAGATAAGTAAAAATGAAAAATAATATTATATTGCCACAAATTTAAGCTAAATTATGCATTATTTTGATCATATCAGAAATGTTAAATCATATCAGATAAAACAAAAAAAAAAAATGTTAAATTATCATATGAGAAATGTTAAATTATTTTATTGATATGTTCAGCTAATTAGCATTATGTTAGATAACGATAAAAAATAATCTATAGAACACAAGCAAACTAATGATAATGATAGGCTTCAATGAAATAAAATATATTAACAATAGTGGAAAAAAAAAAATAATGAACTGATAATTTTGTATGATAATTTTACTCTAAAATTTCATTTTTTTTCAAAATTTTCAATTATTTGGAAATAGTTAGTTCTAAAACTTTATCACTCTGTTGATTTGTTTTCTTGCTGCTAAAGCAAAAAGCGAAAAATGAATTTGAAAATTTGAATGCAAAACGAATCAAAAAAAAAAAAATGATAAGGAATAATAAGAGATGATTTAGCTCTATGATAAATGAAGTTGTTAATAAATGATTATTAAACTGGGATACTGGGAAAAGATATTTTCAACTGTTATAAAAAAAAAAATCTTTAAAACGAAAATATCAGTTTTAATATTATTAAAAAAAAATATTCAAAAAGAATATGAGCTTTTTTATATTTCATAAAATTATTTTATGAAATATAAAAAAGCCAAACTTAATGAATCATTCCAATGAAAAGTTTGTCAAATAATTGAAACTAAGTTTGACAAATTATTAACAACTAAGATCATTGAAAAAAAATGATGAATTTTGTCTTTGATATTATGATAAAAGTGATATCGTCCAAATATACCATCATACCTAACAACTAAGATCATTCAAAAAAAAGAAAAATAATTGCTCTTGATATTACGATAGAAGTGATATCGTTCAAATATATCATCATATCGGCTATAAAATACCTTCGCAAATAGAATTGTTCAGAAATCAAGAATTTTTCATTCAGAAATCGAGAATTTTTTCCCACGTATACAAAAATTTAAATGCCTAAAAATGCGCGAAATGATAAAAAAAATTTAGTAATCGATAAAATGTATAATGATTGTTTTTATAATGAATAGAACATTCCCAAATTAATAAAAATACATTATGCAAATTGGTACCTTCAAAAACAATTAATCACCGTATCTTATTACTAAAATTATTTTACTTAAATTTGTTGAAAAAAAAAATTTGTCTTTGCTTTTATCTAAATAAACGATACAATTTTAATGGTTATGATTTAACGATCTTATAAAACAATCTTATAAAAATTATATACATCAATTGAAGTAAGATTTTCCTAAAATTAATTGCAAAAATTGTTAAGAAGCTCGAAAAAATATCATATCTAATCATATCAGCTTGATGATCCAATCGTTCTTTTCTTTTTTTCTATTTCATCTTTTCATTTGCCATTATATTTTCAGCTTTAACTTCCATTTGAAACTTCTACACATGGCATTTTGTTTCGATTTCTCATTTCCAATATTTTACTAATCTTTGAAATATTAAGCGATCAATGAAAAATAGTTGTACGGGTGGTAAATTCGATATTTAATTTTGTTGTCTAAGTTTGCTTGAAAGCAAAATTTCAAGCTACAGTATCTCTTCAATCGTTTACTACAACACGTATTCTGGAATATGATTATGCAAAAATATCCCTAAACAGATTTTCATGATGATAACTATGAAGCTATATTTTGAAGCATTTATCAACTACATTATTGATGATTCCAATTTGCTTGATTTTAGAAGATTCATAAATTTTACAGTGTCTTAATAGATGATCTGAGTTTTTGATTTTTTCAATTATGAAACATCTGATATAGGATGATACTTTATCATCCAGATTTTTATACTTTCTAGCTCGATATCCTATGACAGAAATGAAAGAATCAAATAAAAAGCAATTACTGAAATCAATGATCATGTATATTATAAGTAAATCCGAAAACAATGTTCAGGTAAATATTTTCAATTTTATCAAATTTAGAATACCACATTTCCGTGCATGTAATTTTACATATTTAATCGAGAATAACATACAAGGTATGAATTGTAAAAGATATCTGCAACAAAATGTTAACAAATCTTTTTTTATTAGCGTTCGAAAAAATGATGCAAGCAAGTTTTGTAGTTGCATAGATTCTGATGCAAGAAGTACAGAATATAGATTGATTTCTATTTACGTGTAAATAGTTTTAGGATAGATATACTCGAATCCATTTAATAAAGATAAATATCAAACATGCTAACAAATGAACTTGATAATATAACTTATCATAAACAGAGAACAATTGATAGCATAACAGCAAGATCTCAATAATAGTAATTATATGCGTAGATAGGAATAATCTACGACTTTTTTTTTTCGCATTGTTAAAGATTTTACAACATTTACAACTATATCACAAAACAATGTATTAATCATGAAAGAGACATTTGCGCCAGAAATGATAACTGCGCAATGAAAATTTATCTCATTCAACAAGCATGTTAGTGCATTTTTGCGCTAATAAATTTCAAACATACAAAACTTGCAAATGATGAATGCAACTTTTCGTTAATATACATGCTAGTCGTAGTGAAAAGAGAAAGTCGAGAGCAGCGGAAACGGAAATAAATAGCTGAAGGAAACTTTTCTTTTTATCATGCTTTAAACAAGCAAACAATAGATCATTCTATGCCGATTCATCACAAACATTCCAAGTTTGCCAGTATGGATTAATATAATCAAAATCAGGAAATTCGCAACCTTCAAGGTTATGCAAGATGTCAATATCGCAAGCACTCATTTTAACGGATAGTTTTCTGAATTGCGAATCGAAATTTTCCGTTGATTTGGGGCTCTTCTGTAAGTTCAATCTTATTATAATATCATCAAGATTACTTTTGTAGAGCAATATGCAGATTACAATTAATGAACTGATTCATATTTACCGATTAGTTAATTCATTGATTGATATTTTACACGATAATCAACTAACTGTTTAAATATTATCACTCCATCTATCTATTATCAAAAGTTTGAGCTAAACGATTTGCATAATAATAATTTATGCTTCCTTATATATGCACAAATATTCATATTTAAATTGTACGATATTTTAAACTAACCATGAACTTATTTTCAAAATATTACAAATTTTTCAATTTTATAAAACCTAATAAATTTTCCTAACAGATAAGATAAGAAATTTTAAAATTGATTTAAATTGTTCTATCATATTTCTAAATGTTGCTAGAAAGACAATGACGAAGCAAATTACTTACCAATTTTGGTTTGAAAGGTGGTTGCACCTGTCTTCTTTCAATCTTATACCAATCAATTCGTCGAAAGAATGGATGTTCCTGGAAATGCAACTTTCATTATAAAATAACACTACTGCTTTCTTTAATATTTACAATATGATAACTCTTAAATAGATTTTCAGGATTAGAATTTATTTAGTATATATTCATATTCTAAAAATAACTTAATTCTATACTTAACAAGCTATAGGATAGAATTAATATCAAAGAAAAATATTGAAATTTTAATTTTTCAAGTAATATGTGAAAAAAAAAAATTTGATATCTTATATTTCCAGTAATATTTTAGTGAAATCAGTATCTATCATTCATTCATATTTTATCATTAGATACTTTCAAGATGTAACAATCTCATTTCAGCTAACATTATTTTTGATCAGTTCTCGACGATATTATTAGAAGGAAATAAACATCTACAGAGGAACTAAAATACCTTAATATCTCTCGTAGATGTCTGTCCACTACCTAATCGTTTTTGAGGACTTTTCTGTAGTAATGCTTTGCAAATTGATACCGATTCTCTCGACATTGATTTCGGATATGATACACTATGATCTGTTATTGCTAAAAAAAATAATTAAAAGAGTTGAAAGAGAAAAAATGTTTTGCATATAATTTAGACATTTAATTCTTTCTAAAATATACAGTAATAATCACAAATTACTTTGATTAAACTTCTCTTAATATAATTGATCTGATTTGATGGATTAATTATCGATTAAGTGATCTATATCTAATTTAGCTTCAATATATTTTTCTATCATCTTTTCATTTATTATTTTTAAAAAAATTCAATTAAATTTAATACCTGCGAATAACTCATCTTCATCCTCACCATCAAAAGGCGGCTGACCGGCAAGCATTTCAAATAATAGTACTCCATATGCCCACCAATCAACTGACTTATCATACGGTTGATACAGTATTATCTGAAAAAATTCTGAATTTCGATAATGCATGAAAATATTTAACAATAACCGAAGAAATAAAAAATTAAAGATGACAGTTTTAGAATATCATTTTGTTTATTTTTGATTATTTACACAGCAAAAATTATGTCTCAAACTCAAGAAGTTCTTATCAGTATTAGCGATAATAAAATGATACTTACTTCTGGAGCAATGTAATCAGGTGTACCGCAAAATGTTTTTGTCTTAGCATTACCAATGATATTGTCTTTGCACATACCGAAATCTGTGATTTTAATATGGCCACTTATATCAAGCATAACATTATCAAGCTTGAGATCACGATAAATAATGCCTTTGGAATGAAGGAAAAATAAACCAATTGCTATTTCAGCAGCATAAAATCTATAATAACAATCTTGCGATTTACGTAATTTCATTTATCGTCGATCGTCAATTACAACTTTCTATTTGAATTAATGGACTAGAAAAAAAAAAATTGCGAATTTTATATGCCTTATCATTTTATATGTCTTATCATTTATGATAATTTCTTATTATCGCTTAATTTAAAAAAAAAACTCACGCAGCTACTGGTTCTTTGAATTTTCCAACTTGTTGTATTTGGTACATAAGATCACCACCACTTACAAATTCCATTACAAAATATAAACGATCCTAAAATAAACTTATTTTATTCATCCACTAACTTTTAATGAGAACTGCTTCCAGACCACATTAAAATTCAATAAATCGTATGATTTAAAGACTATAGGTATAATTCTAGGTATGTTTATAATTTAGTTGCAGAAAAAGTGTAAACAATGACTTATTGTTTATCTATGAATAGTGAAAATATATTTTAACTTTCAAATAAAACAAATAAGGAAGTGGTAAATGCTAAATAGTTCGCAAAAGTAAACTAACTACTATGTGTAACGTAAAAAAAAAAAAATTAACTATTCGGCATAGAAAAGATAAAAATTTCACCGATGTTTGAAAGCAGGAATGAAGACCAACTAGAAAAGGTGGCTTATCGCTAAGTGATAAAACTCGCTTTTCAGTCATCGTACATCCTATATCATCATCCTGAATGATAACATCCTTTTTCAGTATCTTCACTGCGAATAATTCTTTGCTATCTCTATGCTCACCAAGCAATACCTAAAAATAATAAATGAAATGGGAATATGTAATTTTATTTTTTCAATAATTTTAAAAGTTCAAAAAATAATAAACCTTTCCAAAAGATCCTTTTCCAAGCACAGATAGAAAATTAAAATCAGTATCTTTAAGAGCACCTTGTTGTGATTGCTTTAAATGAGATTGAAATCGTATCGGCGATTGCTATAAGATAGATATTCTAATTTAGTTGTTTGATATGCAGATATAATACATTTATAAATTTTCGTTTCCTACTTATCCTTTATCACTGCGAATTAACTGATATCTTGGCATAAAAAAAAACTTTACCCATAATTGATCGCTCGATTTTTCTTACGATGAAAATCAGGGAAAAATTAAATTGTGTTTTCAATTTAATAAACTGTACATAGAAATTCTCTTGTTTTGAATTTTTTTTTTTATTGTAAAAACTAAATTCCGATTTGACAAGTTTTTATTACAAATCATTTCCAACATTTTTTAAAAATCATTACTTCTTTCAAAGAATATTCGTTTAAAATTCCAATAGTCAAGGTTTAATCATTTAAGAAGTTTAAACAAGAGGTATTTATTTGGAAATATAAAAAGGTATATTCGACTCCACCTTTTTTTGATCTATTTCCATTTCGTCAATTTTTGTCTTGATTTTCTCAATTTCAGCTGAAGATTCAGGAGCAACTTTTATGCTATAAAATTCTCCTTCTTCCTAAAATAATATTATGCCTTTAAGCTCTTGTTGATGCTAACTTGATATAAGATCATATAAATTTGTAAAAACTTGATCTAGTGAATGATGATAGAGGAAAGAATAGCAAAGTAGAAAAGTAATTTATCAGAAAAACTCACGGCGCCAAGCAATTTGTACCAACCGTCGACAGATTCTTTCATCAGTTCACTGATACCAAATGAAAGAGAAACCCATGAAATCGTTTCTGGAAGTCGGTCCCAATCCCAAACTTCCACAGATAACCTTTTATCTGCATCTGTTGCTTCTAATTTGCTAAAATTTTAGTTAAAATGATAATTAAATATCGAATGTTTATATAGATTTCTTTGATAAGGTAATTTTAATTTTTAACCATAAATGAACAATTTATTTAAAATATTCAAAATTCAAGATAAAATAAATAAAAATACTTACTATTCAAAACATTCATTCCATACAGGATTCAAGGTAGATTTGATTGTTTTACTTTTTTTTTGGATTTTGATGAATGATCATCGGGTATCAATTTTAACTTGCAGTAAGGATCGGAAAGGCCATTTGGATCCATAGGTATTAAATTACGCGCTTCATACACTAAAAATAAAACATTTCCCTCATATTTTTGAAAATACCTTTGTCATTTCATCAATGAATAGACAATCATCTTTTGCGCCTGGCAAACTGCAGCTGCCTTAATGCAGTTTTATGAATATATTTTTCAAATGATAATAAAATCATATCAGCATATATCTCAACTTTATAATCAAATATAAAGAATAACTCTCGAACTCTCACACTAAGTCTATTCGGTATTAAGAAGTATAACAATAAAACGATTGCTAGAAGATGACAGTCTTAAAAATGCTAATATCGAACAATGTATATTAACAGAAGTTACCTCAAAGAAACAACCCCGAATAACAAAAGAAAATTGAAAAAAAGAGCTCATAGCTATAGGCGATATTAAAATATGTCATTTGTGATCAATCATGCTTCATCATATTAGCTTTTATTTAACTTATTCCATTAAATCAAAATGCACTCATATTTCATTTGCTTTAACAATACTCCGATGTATATAGAAATATACTATCATTTATTCTTTAGCATTCTTTTTGAAAAATGATATTTGTTATTAATTTAATTACCACTACTCATTCCTCACTCAGTGAAATGTGGATCAGTCGATCCTAAGATATTGGCTAATGCTATTTAATAAAATAGAGGAATGAAGATGTAATATATCTGATAAATCAAAAGGAAAATGGATTAATGTTCCCATAGCTGGACAAGGAGATAAATATTCATTGACAGGATTTAACGCGATAACGCAAATGAACCACGGAAACATTGAGGAAAGCGCAAGCCAGAGTTCTCTTTTCTGCCGTAAGATAATTTGGATTTGGTATGAGTATCAAAGTCATCTAAGAACGAATTTAACATTTTGGAAGATGACGGACTTGGTATGAGTATCAAAGTCATCTAAGAACGAATATGTTATCACTTCTTATTCTACTATAGTTACACGACAAGTCAATTATACTAATTAATTTCATCCAATTTAAAATTGTCGAAGATAATAAATTACGTTTTTTGTTTATTTGTTTATTTGCTTATTTTCTTTTTTTTAACTTACTTAAAATGAACTGAATACCAATCAGTACCTTTAATTTGTAGAAGATCATTCTCAACTTTAATTGAAAGATGTATTCTACCGCGTCTTTCGATATAATCTGTACCGCACATATCAGGCACATATTTAACACATTTGTGATGTACATTTACATCACAAGATTGACATTTTTTGCCCTAAAAATGATATTAAATTATCGGCATTTTCTTGTTTGTTGTTATTGATTAAAACTAAAAATAAAATTATAAAATTAGCGACCTGATGAATGATACCATAAAGCAGAGATCCGCAATGATCACAAAATGTCGGTGATGAGTATGAGTGCACTTTCCATTTATGTTGCTGTCGTGGATCCTGAAAAAAAAAGAAATTTACGAATTTATAGTATTGAAAATATAATTTTTTTTAATGTTCCGTACTTTTTTCACAATGCTAATATTATATCTAAAAAAAAAGCTTTTTGTTGAAAAATGTTACATATTCAAAAAAAAAAAAGAATTAGAAATGTCGAGAAGCACAGAGCAGTAGTATTTAACATACAAATACAAATTTCATGCTAGCATATGCCAACTATTGAAGTGAATGTAAAACAGAATGATATGATATGGAAGATATGAATTACTAACATCAGTATCAACACCTTTATCAGCACCGGGACATTGAAAATTGACAAACTGATGACATCGTTTATGTATTACAAGTGCGCATACTGCAATTAACAAATCATGATAATCATTTGATAGCAAATTAATAACAAATTTGAAATGGATGATAGATATTTTTATAGAAGAAATGAAAAAGAAGAAAAATAGATACTTACTCTGACACTGAAAGCCTTGTTTATTAAGACCCCAGAGAAATTCCTTACAATGTGAACAAAATGTTGGCTGCTTAAAAAATCGTGCAATAAATTGATGAGACCTGAAAATTTTGCAAATACCATTTCTTATACAAATTGCTTTTTTATTTTTTTTTTATGTTGAAAAAAAGAAAAATAAAAAAAAGATGAAGTCATACTTCACTTCATGAACGTTTTTTTGCCTTAATTGCACCTTTTCGAACGATACCTTTACCTTCTATTCGTTGCACTGAAATGAAAATTTATTTGTGTGAAAATTTTAAAATTTATTTGATTTATTTTAAAGCACCAAATTTTAACTTTTTGATCGATTTTAGATCGCTTTTTAGATTTCGCTGAAAACTGCAAATTTAATGAGACGAATTGTTACAAATTAATCGTTTAGCATTTGTTGTCATATTGATGTTCAGTCATCAAAATATAGCTTATCAGGACATTTATATATTTTGCAATGCAAGTTGAAAGCATTTTTCTGTGTAAAAATTAAATTAATTTTAAGGATTATTCGAGTGACTTGCATAAAGTATTACAGTTTTTGAAATTTAAATTGAAATTATCGATCAAATAGAAACTTCATTGTACATCGAAGTAATTTTAACAAAAAAAAAGCTTAAAAATCCATGGTTACACTCAAAGAATTTCATGTCTTTTACAGAATAATCAGTTCTTCATTTTCGCCACAATAAATGTATGTACAAAGTAAGCAATTTCTTTTAAGTTGCAACTTATAAAAAATTTAATTCCTCCTATCGTTAGTTTTAAATAATTGAAGTACATTTAAATTGATGCTGATTTCATCGCAATTTGCTTTGAATTGAACTTCACAATTAATATTCAATTTTACCCAAAATTGCATCGCTAAAAAAATCAGTTTTAAAAACATTGCAAAACATTAATATCATCAAGCACTTTTGAAAGTTCTTAAAAAGTTATGATCGGAGGTGGAATATATCCAAATGATGATGATACATTGAATGAGATGATGATTTATGAGGCACTTATTTTGGCAAATAAAAATGCGATCATAAGTTAATACTTAGTAAATTAAAAGATAAAAATATGCGCAAATTTGATAATAAAGAAAATTGCTGAACAAGAAAGCAGCAGCATATTTAATTTTTCTATTAAAACAATCAATGATAAAAGAGAAAAAAAAAGCACAATTGATTAAGTTACAAATTCGAATAGAGAAAAATGACACAAGCATAATTGACAAAAGATTTGCATGCACTTTTCAGTGAATAACAACAATTCTCACATTTTTTCAGAGCTTTACAGGTTGATAAAAATTTTAGGTAAATTTGAGATTTCTTGCGTAATAAATCGCCAACTCGGCGATAATTAAATGGTATTCTTAGTTTTTCGCCATATTCTGCGTTACCATTTCGATTTCGCTCACCGTAATTGTCACATTCATTTGAATCTGCTCTATGATTATCCTCAAAATTCTGATATGTCAGATTGGAGATGTTGCTGCTGGAAGAAATGAATGATGGTAGAATAATCGTATCTGATGGATCAAGAAAATTTCTTGATGATCGATTGCATAAGCAACAATTTCCTGGATGACAAGATGATGAACTTGAATTATTCTTTTCACACAGCGAATTATGAAGTAAAATTTCATCAAAAACAGAACGGAAATCATTTGCAGCTAGAATATCGGAATATGATATTGACATTTTTGATTTCATCATTTGATACTGTTGCTTCTGAGATTGTTTAATGTTAGCAATAGTGAAATGATTGGAATTATTTCTCCATTCGTCTTCAATCTTTTTTTTTTCAATGATTTAATTTTAAAATATGAATGTATGATTGAATTGATAGCAACTGTAAGCGTAGAATTAGTAATTGGATGAAAGCGAAATCTTCATATATCGAAATATAAAAATACATAAATATTTGGAATGAACAAATGAATGAATGAATGAATGAAATGAAATGAAATGAAATGAATAAATAAAAATTGTATATTCTGGCTCTTTTCAAACGATGAATGCAATTTTTTTGAAAAAAAAAAAGGATTTTTTCTTTTGCTTTTCCTCAGCATAGCAATCCGATGATTCAACAATGACCCATTGTACTAACTAAACCATCATGTAATAAACCTTTTTACATTTTCGAATTATTACTAATTCGAGATTCAATTCTAATTTATCAAACTTATTCTACCCTTATTTGATTAAAAGGAAAAAAAAATGATTACATATTTTGATTGATCAGTTGTAATGAAGTGAAAATTGAAACATATCAATTCTACTTATTATACATGCCTATTCATTGGTATCAGCATTGTACAATTTTCCAATAAACAAATACTATATATGCCTCGATAATAATACAGGTTTTAGAGGAATTAATTTGCATAAACTATACGATTTCTTTATCATCGTTTTGAATTAGTTCAAAATATTCAATTGATCAATTGCTGATAATTCAATCAAAAATAATAATCCTGAATTTTAATGAAACTATCAGCAATTGATCAATTTAATCAAAAAAGGCATTTTTCGAAAAAAAAAGGCAAAAAATTATGGTTAAATTAAAGAATATGAAAAAATAGATGCAATCAGATTTTGCAAAAATTTCGTAGTAATTAATTTCAAAATGAGATACTTATTAATAATCCTTAAAATTGCAAATCTATCTTTTAAAGATATTATATCAGCATTAGTTATGGAAGCATAATATGATATCAAAGCATTTTCTATATCATAAATAATTAAAGCATATCAAAAAAGAACATACCAAATGCTTCAGAAAGTTTCCGAAGTAATTTGGATGATTCCATCACCGGATCGGTAGCACTAATGGAACGATTTCGAAAACTTGATTGATTCATTCTTTTACTAATACACTGTTCCTGATCAAAATTATGCTTTTCAATAGATGTCGAATCAGTCGAACTTCTTGCATCAACAATATCCGGAATATTAATTGGATCCGTATCATTAATTGAGGACTGATTAACGTTAATCGGTGATGCAGATTTCATTGACATATTTAATGATAATGATTTCACATCGTATTCTCTAATATTTGTTGATATTTTCGATATTCATCTTTTCAATGAAGAAGCTAAAATTGAAAAAATATTTTTGTAGTTAGTAAAATCAGAATATGCAAATCGTACATTAAAAAAAAAGGAAAGACAAATACGATCCGAAAAAAAAACGCTGTCATTTTGCACATGTGTTCGAGCAAAAAAATGAATTATCAAAAAATAACTTTGCATAAAATTACGAGAAAAAAAAGAAATGAATTAGTGAAATAAATTCACAAGCAAATTATCATTCTTAACATTTAACACTCTTGATTTTGTGATAAGTTGTAAATGACATTTTGAAATTGCACTGAAGCAATAAAATTAATATTTTATATTTACCAGTCAATTAGGCTATATAAAAGTTTAAATTGAATTTTATTCAATAAAGAAATAGAAAACGAGGGAAAAAAGTCAGAATTTTTAATAACTTTTAAAATTCTTTGCGTTTTATAAAATGAAATTCATACATTTAACAATTGCCAAAACAAAAAAAGAAAAATCAAAATTCTTATAATGTGAAAGCCATGCATTTAGCATTATTACTATTTAAAAAAAAAAAATAAAAAAATTTGCAAAGAATGAATGCTAATTCATTTCATTTTCTTTTTTCTCGAATTCTCTAAATGTTTTATCATATCTAGACTTCTCCTATCACTAATCTTTACCATAAAATTTTTGCATTTAAATTGGCTAGCACAAAAAAAAAAAAACAGAAAAAGCGAAAATGATAATTTTTTTACTGGAATTTTCATATGGAAATCAGAGAAAATGTTATTTTTTCAGAATGTCAACCCTCATGGATAGGCAAAATCTGATAGATAGCACAATTGAAGAATTCGACAAAAGAATGCTTGCCGAAGTTTTGATTAAATCGGAAAAATTATTCATAGATGATTTTTCCTCCCCCACATAATCCACACACACACAAAAAAAAAAAATGTCAACTGTTTGCATTTTTTAAATCAGACTTAAATTTTATGCATCATTTTTCCATATTTCTTGCATTATGATTTGATAATGTATTATTCATTGCTTTATGAATGAATATTTTCTGATGATAAAGTTTTTAGACCTTGTCATTTATCATTGCTATTTTTAGGGAAATAATGTAATGAAAATGTAACAATGAATATATCATACAAATAAAATTTAGTAAATATCATATTTAACTTTCAAAATTTTCAAGCTAATTTTCATTTGTTATAAAATGCTAGAATTGATATTTAACTTAGTTTAAAAACACCAAAATTTTACAAACTTAAACTTATAAAAGTTGAACAAAAAAAAAAAGAGAAAAACATGATTAATATTCAATTCTCGAGCTACTGATAAGTTTAAAGCATGAAATTTTATTAAACACCGTTTACATTCAATATTATTGTCAAGATGCAAAACGAAGCAATCCATTAGAAGGAAGTATTTATTTTGAGCTTCTTAAATTTCATTTTCCCATTTTGTTAGTGAAATTTCGTATTATTTTTTTTTTTTTAATTTTCTTCATGAAGATACACATAACAATTTAAAGGCATGAAAAATCTTTCAGCTTGCAATTGCAAGGCAGCGTTAATTTTGTTAGTTAACGAGAAGAGAACAATGATTCTTCAAATAATTTATCCAATAATGTGACCGATAAATGATTTATTCAAGATTCAAGATGGAATGCTTGCTATTCTCGACAATGATATATATATATATTATACATACATATCTTTATACAGCTAAAATGTTAAATATTTCTAACTTATACGATCAATTCTTCTAAATAATTCCCTTAAAAAATGTAATGAAAATGTAACAATGAATTATCATTAACTATTAACTATTTTTGCTTAGTAAAATTCGATTATGAGAAATTTAGAAGAATAAAATTGAGTTAAAATTATCAATACTGTAATGCTAATAAATTAACAGAGATTTAGAGTCGAGCAGAGCATAAATAAAAGCTTCTACTGATTATTATCGTTTCTTATTAATTTTGCTTGTCTAACATCTCCCGTATCTTAATTTATCATATCAAAAATTAATCTTGAATGGAATCTAAGAGACAGTCTTCAATCATATCAATAGTTGTCTTGGATGGAACCTACAATCTTAATTATCATATCAAAATTTTATCTTGGATAAAGTCTAAGAGATAGTTGTAGATTCTAAACATTTTAGCTCGATTTGCTGTAAATTTTGGAATGTCCGAAGCATTCGTTTGCCTATAATTCCGCAGTTTCTCATTACTTAAACTTACCTTTGCAAATAGTTAAAGATTGAAACTTTCATCTAAAAATAAAATCCTCAATTTTTCTATCCAGGTTGATTAAATAAATATGCCAAATATTTCTTCTAGTATTTTAAATTCAAGTCTCTGATGATTTATTAGGCCATTTTAAAATTTCAAGAAAATGTTTATACAAATTTTCCCAGAAACTAGGTAATACTATTTTGCAGATAATGCAAAAAAAAACGAATAAAATTGCAATGATCGATCGTAAAAGTGCAAAGGAAATAAATTTTCAACAAAGACATACTGACTACCAATGGCCAGAAAAAAGTCTGTTCGCTTTTTTTTTTTTCAAAAAAAAGGTCAGCGAAGATTGTTTGTCTGGCTGATTATCAAAAAAATATATTAGCATATATTTCAGATGGATATAAGGATGCCAATCTCGAAGTTCAAAATATTATAAAAAGTACAGTTGAAATTCAAGAATTATCAAACTGGTAAGTGGTATTGGAAAAAAAAACTTTTCAAGAAGAGTTTTTTTTTTACTTCGATAAATTTAATTACTGATTTCACCAAATATCAATACGTTATCAATGAATGTTGAAATAAATAATCGAAATAATGCGACAAAATAAATTTGACTTATTGTTTTGTAAATTAATTTAATTCATTGAATTTTAATTTCTCGATATTGTCAAGATTTCTCGATATTGTCATTTGTTCTGCTTGTTGGTTCAATGCTACCAGCATTATGCTTCTTCTTTTTTTTAATTAATTTCATTTCATTTCTCATCTATTTTTCAATATGTAGTAAATATTTAAATCAATTAAATGGTACTCTCTGATCGATTTTAATTTTACAATTTTGTGATTAAATTCTGAATCTGATGATCTTGTGTTCTTTTTGAATTAAAATAAATCAGCTTCTATCTATTAATTCACAAAGTTTCCTGGAAATCAAACATCAAACCAAAACTTTCAGAATAAAAGTTCATACAAAATATTTATTCGTACGAACCATAGATCATTTATCATTTTGATTGTAATTTGAAAAGTGATCAATGATCAGTCAAGTAATGAAAATAAATGATAAACTAATAATTTGGTTGATCAATTTTACGTCATTTTTAAAATACAACAAAAAAGTTTTAGCATTACCTAAGTATAACTAACTGTACAATCATTTTCTATAACCTTTGAACTAATTTTTTTAATTATTCTTCCTATACGTGATCATTAATTTATGAGATATCGATTTAAAGTATTATTGATTAGCATAATTTGCATATATTATTGCAAATTAATAGGGGAAAAAGATGCTTGCATATATTTGAAATAATTTTTGCAAATTTTCAACATTAAAATATAATCTTTTTGAACATTCACCAAATTTTTATTTTTATCGATCGTTGCTGCAAAAATAATTTTACGAAAATTTTTTCTTCCGCAATTAATGTATGCAATTTAAAAAAATTTCTTCGTCAATTAATGTAATTAAATTAATTTGAAAAATAAAATTTCAATAATGTTGAACTTCATTTTTCTACAAAAAAAAGAAAATGAAAATCTGACGAAAAAACAGAAAGAGGTCAAAACAAAGATAATTAGTTATATCATTAAACAATTACCATTTCATGTCACCTGAATCAAATTTCTTTGTGCTTAAATTTGCAAGCCAAATATCATTGTAAATTTCGATGATTTTGGATGATTAAATTGAGCAAATATACAATTTGAAAAATAGAAATATGTAATTAAATTAATTTTTAGAAAAGAATTCATTCAATTCATCGAGTTTATTATTCGACTACTATAAATGTAAGTACAATTCTTTTTAATGTTTTAAGTGATTGATAAATAACAGGCCTAGAAGTGATAGGTCGAGTGTTTTAGCTTATGCTAAAATTATGTTGTAAAAATTTCTTCTGATACTTAATCAAATGAAAGGAAAAAATTAACGAAAGACGAATTAATATAAGCTGCATTATGCATACTTTTTCTTACTTGTTCTTATCACTTTTACGAAAGATAAGGTTTGATAAGTTAAAAAATTAACACCTGAGAGTTGCGACGAAAGAAGATTTGCTAAGAAGCGCAATTATCATTACAATATGCAATCAGTAAGTTGCAGATTTTATGTAAAACATCAAGTGTATTATAATTAAAATAGGTAAAGCTAAGGTAAATCTAAAAGATCAGATATCTTAATTTATTGGAATGCTAATATTTTCTAGAATATTATAATTAAGAAAAAAAAAATAAAAAGTAAAAGTGAAAAAGAGCCATGAAATAATGCAATAATTTGAGCATGGATTATATTTTTACAGCAGTTTCAAAAGCAAAAAAAATCCTTTTAATGATGAAATTTTTTAACAAATTTAAATTAAAAACGTTGATCAATAGTTGTATATTAAATTACTGATAAATATGTAATCTGCAAATGAAAAGTTTTGACAGGAATTTGACACGACTAAATCTGCAAGAATGATGAAGTTATTGCTGCATAATCTTGAATGTTGCAAAACCATTCTCGGATAAAGATGAAGTCGAATTCGATTCGATCATCTATTCATGAGAAATTAAATTAGTTTTAAAAAGGAAATAAAATTGATGCTTTTATATTTCGTACAAAAGGATGAAACAATTACATCTCATCGTTATTGATCAAATATGATCGCTACAATGATCAATTATTTCATGATTATACTTGATAACTTATAATCTTTTCAAGTTTTTTAATATAGAAGATTTAAAACTTTTCAAACTATTTGATCTTCATTTAAGATTTCGCATTTTTCATGAGTAATATGCAAGAAAAAAACAAATGTTTAAAATGATCAATAACAGTTGACAATTACGTTCTAACGAAATGATCATATCATTCAGTTATGGATTTCAACAACAATTTGTAATTTCCATCAATCAATTAAGCAAATTTTCAATTATCATTTCACTACTTTTGCTCAATTATCATTTCACTATTTTTGCTCAATTATCATTTCACTATCTTAATGGATTTTGCTATGGCACAATTCGAGAGTGTATATTGCTTGAAGAAACTACAAGTATTTTCATTTTGGGCAAATTTCGATCAATCATTTTTCATAGAAATTTTAAAAATTCGTCAGCTAATTATTCATTTAGATGTTAAAAATATCATTAATTTCATAAAAATTCAAAATATCAATTGTAGTACGGGTAAATTTTATATTTCCGACAAAAGTTTAATTATGATAGTATTGGCTTAGGTTTGGCTTAGGCCCTTTAAATTTTTTTATAAGCATTATGTCCTATTCTTATTTTAAATTTATTTTAAATAAAGAAGGCATTGTGATGTTGGCTTTTGAATGGTATTATTAGCTTAACAATTAATTTACTAATTAGATTTGATGCTCTAATTGTAATTACCTTGAATTTCTCTGTTTGTGTTGGAAAAAATTTTCATCTCATTAATATTTGTAAAATTATGCAAATTAAAAGCGACTGATGATAATCCAGAATTGGAAAAGGTTTTTTTTTAAAACTTAAATGATGCTAATAAAGAGATTTCATAAAATTGCCACATTTAATCGTTTTACCAACTTAAATTTTAAAAATTGTTTTAAAATATTAAATCTTTAGAAAAAAAAAAAAAATATCATTTTTTGATATGTTTCAAAATTATCACTTTTTGATATGTTTTCAGGTTAGTACAGACAAGTACTTATTTTCGTCTATTAATTTCAACCTTTGAACCTTTTCAAGTTTGTGTTTGGCAAAATTTCGAATGACAATATTTTTACTTATTTACTTTTGCTCTAATAAAAAGTTATAATGATTATGCTATTATGCTGTAATGCTGCTAAAACAATTATTTCTCGAGAATATTGATTGAATATTCAGAACTATATTTGAACAATGCAAAAATTATTGCATATCATATCATGATATCAATTGAAAAAGTTTAATAATTGAACATCGTAATAATTTAAAAAGAAATGCAAGAATATAAAAATTAGTGAAGTTAGGCCAAGTTATTTTAATTTTTTTAATATAAAATTTCATTAAATTTTGAAATGTTTCGAAATTATATATATAATTATATTTCCCAATATCAGTATTATTTTACTGATAGCATATTAGCTAAAAATGCTTATTAAGTCTACTTGATTTATCACGATGAAATCAAAAATCAATTAATCTATCATTTTATCGTCATTGTTATCGATAGTTAGGTGAAAACTTGGATGAGGTATAGAATGCCAGTAAATATCATCGTTTATATTCATGTAAATTATGCAAATTTTATCTAAGACGAATTATCTATTGCTTTAATTTTTCATATCATTTATTTCATTTTGCGAAAATAATTGCAGAAAATGATAAAATGACTTAGCAAAGATTAATTATCTTTATAATTTGGATTTTTTCTTATCACTTGAAATATCATTAGTATTCAAAATAGCATCAGTAGCATAAAATGATTTATTTATTTTTTTTAAACCTCAAAACATGAATATTAAAAATGTGTGCAAAAAAAAAAGAAATTGGCCTACTTGGCACTTATTATCTTAAAGGCTTTAATTTTTTAATAACTTTTGAATTGTTAATGAAAAAAGTTTGCTTTTTTGCTCAAAAAAACATATCTACTATATTCGTAGAAAAAAAAAAGAATTTAAATTAAATTAGATTGACATTTCTGGAAGAACTTATGGTGACTGATCAAAAGATAATTTAAACTTGAACAGTGTAATGATGATACTCAAGTTAATCACTTGAACAATGAAATTATGATACTTATGTTAATCAATAAGTAAATAAAATTAAATAGAAAAAATTCACTTTAATCTACCTAATCATCAAACTATTCATAATTTGTTCAATTAAGCAGAATTAATTGATTTAAATGATTAGAAAATCACAAATATATTTATCAGATAAATTAACGAGAAAAAAAAAGCATTCAAAATGATTTATCCAAAATAAGCAGATAAATTAGCTAAAAAATTATATTTAAAAGTTGGAAAAATATGAGTAACATTGCTAGCTTTATTTAAAATTGCAACCATAAAAGAAACTATGAAATTACCTTTATTTACAAATCCATAAATATATTCTCGAGATTTGATAAATTGAGAGATATGTGCTACATATATGTAAATGCGTAATTTATATGCCTGTTTCATAATCAAAATTGAATTTTGTTTCGAAATTAACTCAGAATTGAAAGTTTACAAAAAAAAAAAAAAATACAAATAAGCAAATTACAGCGAAGGAAATTAATTTTTCGGCTTTTGTATTGACGACATCGTTTGAAAAAATTCTCGAATATAATTTCCTTATTAATTAATATAATTTTCTATGATATCTTAATGCGCAGGCTTTTTGCAATTGAAAATTCTCGAACTAATTTCTTTATTAATAATACAATTTTCTTTACATCTTAATACGCAGGCTTTTGGAATTGAAAATTCTCGAACTAATTCTTTGCAATTAAAATTCTCGAACTAATTTTTTGCAATTAAAAATTCTCGAACTAATTCTTGCAATTAAAAATTCTCGAACTAATTTTTTGCAATTAAAAATTCTCGAACTAATTCTTTGCAATTAAAAATTCTTGAACTAATTTCTTTATTAATTAATACAATTTTCTATGACATCTTAGTGCGTTATTATAATTAGTTACTTTCTAATTTGCATAAAAAATAAAGCATAATATATATTTATTGATTTATACCTTCAAAGTTATCACTTTCTCTTATCTCATTACATTTCTTTATCAACATTTAAAAACTTTTAGCAGAAAAAAAAACGAAAGGAAATATTTTTAGAAAAATTACGATGAAATAAGCAGAAGATATCAAAACGCTGATAACAATTTAAAGCTTTAGATTAGGAAATTAATTTCAAATATGTTACCTTTTTTTTTTTTCAATAATAGAGGCAAACATTTTCATCCTTTTAAAAGTCGATTAAAAGTGTTTGGAATTGGAATTAAAAAAATTTTTGGATTTAATTAAAGTAAATTTGAATGCTTAAGTTTTAAGAATTGTAAAGTTTTTTTTTGGGTAAAATTACTTCATATCTCATTGATCGATGCAAATCCCATTGATCGATACATATTCCTACTGATCGATTAAAATTTTTCTGATCGATACAATCCCTATTGATCGGTTAAATTTTTCGCATATCGCTACTTTATATTATTGTATTTTTTTCTCTTATAAAAGATATATTTTAAAATCAAACATTTCAATAGTATGAAAGGTAGAAAATGAAAAGGATACATGATATATGATAAGATGAGAAGAAATGATAAGGTGAAAACAAATAAATGATAAGAATTATTATGAAATATTAATTAGCCTAGGAATTTCTATCCTTTCATAAACCGAACATCTTGCTTGTCGTCTCATTATCATCAATGATTAACAATTAAAATATTGCAACCGGAAAAATGTATTGAAATCAGTTATATCACTATATGAAATTTTCCGAATTTACAATCATTTCCTTTTCAAATAAGACTTTCATTTATAGCACAAAAGTGCTTCCTTGGCTTTAAAATTTTTAGATTAATTTATCATTTGCATGCTGTAATATCTTATCATTATATCAGGAAATAAATTTATGCATTACTTATTATTAGTGTAACTTTATTGATAAACAAATCTCAACTCCTTAGAAACTTATTGAATACTCTATTCGATCAGCCAACTTGATTGAATCTATGATACCAAACTTCAGAAGGAATGGATTTTAATTCTTTAATGCAAATATATGAAACATGACGGAAATCGATGTGATGTAAATATGAATCTCTCCTGGCATCAAATAAACAAAACATCGATAAATTGAAGTGATAACAATGAATATCATCGATTAAGCAAGAATTATTCGATTAGTGCAAATCAATGATTAAAAAAAAAAAAAAAAGAAAGGAAAAAAAATATCAATTGTTGAAAAAAAATTTCGCTGAAATGAATTAACTACAATGTTTAGCTGTCATATCATTCGTTGCATGTCATTCATCATTTTATCATTTTCACTTACCTGTGTTCGATGATAAAAGAATTTATTCTTTGGCAATAAAAATTGTTCGACACATTCTCAGAAACGAACAAATCAAAAACATCGAAGTACAAAACAAGCATACCTTAAATTTTATATGATACTAATCAAATATCATGCTAACATTTGAATATATTCGAGACATTTTTCATTGCAATTCATAAGTTGCAAGTTGTTAGGATAATGTCAGAACATATGTCGAGAATTCGAGTAAACTTATTTCACAAATTACTATTATGCTTTAAAGCTATCGAAGCTATCGAGGAATAATTTTTTTGATAAATGTAATTTTACTGCCTTAAAAACATAAATATTGCGAAAGAGCAATTAAAAGTTAAAATCTCAATTCATGCCTAATCAAGAAAGTGATTCATTGATCATACTTGATCAATCATAATCTGATAGCATGATTAGGAAGTGATATGAATTAGTCGTAAATACTCTTCTATAAATGCATTTTTAAATTAATTTGCTAAAGTAAAATTATCATTTCCAAATATTCCTCTATGCTTCAGTTATATATAACAATTACATAATATCTGTATACGATAATATAAGCAAGAAATGAATGATTTAGAAAAAGGTTGCAGAGAGAGATAAGAGGAAAATAAGAGAAGTGAAGGAATAAATAAAAAGGGATTGCTTAGGCTTAGGCTTCATATCAACTTTTATCAATTGGAAAAGCGGAAAAAAAACAAAAGCAATCAAAAGTTTCTTTTCTTCCAAATGAATTATGAAATGTCTAGGAACTATTTTTTTTTTCTGTATCGTAAAACTATCAAATATTCAGGCATATGTGTTTGTATGAAAATGAGACAGATGTTTTCAAGAATGCACCGAGAAGGTGTAATGTATTGCTGCTCTCGAAATATTTTAAAATTATATAAGCCAATTAAAAAGTACAATTTGCAAGACTTACTATATCTGTTTGATGAAAAAAGGAACAAGGAAAATAATTTATATCGTAATTTAAGCTAAAATGGAAGCATTAAATAAATTACCTGAAATTTTTTCATTTATGAATCGATGAAGGAAAACTTAGGATAATTTTTAACCTTAGGCTCATTTAACTATAAAAAAAAAAAGAAAATAAGACGAAAATAGAAATTATATTTTTCTAAAATTGCGAGAAGGAAATTCTTCGTTAAAATTTTAAATTTTAAGTTAATAAAGTAAATGTATTCAAAGTTCAAATATTAGCAAAATTATCAGTAAAATGATTAAATAAATTGCAAATATATGATAATTTCTTGAAGATTTTTTTTACTTTCGTCAGATATCTTCTCATTTTTTTTTCTTTTTGCCCAACAATTAAGCAAATAATTGCATGTACCAAGGAAAAAAAAAAGAAAAAAAACTTGCTCGAGAAATTGCCATTAAATAAAATTAGAATGAAGCGGAAGTAGAAGTAGTAGTATTGAACAGAAGAACATTGCTTTACATTTCTTATATCATTATTTTATTTAGCTTCTAATGATCTCCTTTGATTATTTAATATTCGAAAGAATTTACTTTAAAATTTTTAATTTTTTAAAATGCTTATTAAAATGTTGGCATGAATTTTAATTGTTCCTGTTTACCTGTGCAATAGACAAATATTCAAATACACCTGATGAAATTGTTTTAACATAGTATTGATATGTTATAGATAAATTTTAATTCAATTAATCTTCAATCAAACAAACAAGGTATTGTCTTAGAAGTGAATGCTTACAGGTAAACAGAAAGATATTATAGATGATAAATAGCAATAAAATTAATTTTAATTTGTCACACTTTCCAGAAATACTCTTCCAGAAATAATTACAGCATATCTTCGTTATCATCATGAAGCATTGCTTAATTCAAATTTGATGAATTATTCGCTCTCGAGATCATCACAGAAATTTATGTTATGTAATATATTTTATTATTGTTTCTGAATTATGAGGTAGTATTGTCTGCTCTGAATATAAATTAAGCAGCTGTCAAGTTGGTTACCTTAGAGATGTATCTGGAAAATGATTAATACCTTAAACCATAATTATTCTATTAACATTTTTTATCAAAGAGAAGAATTCATTTCGAGAATAGATCAACAGTAAAGAAATAAATCTACCTATGATTATTTATAAATATGCAAAAAAAAAATTTATAATACAATAACTGATGGTAATAAATTATTCGATGAAAAGTTGAATTTCAGACTACTACTTCATCTAATTATTACAATTCATTTAATTCAAATAATATCAATGATAATAAAGAAAAATCATAAAGGATCGATCAATGAATGGATAACAGGACAATGATATAATATGATAATATTTAAAATCATAAAAAATTCATTCAATCGCTATATTTAGCTATATCGTTATCAAAAAAATTTCATAACGGATATTACTTTTAACTGCCTGATATACTCAATTTTTCAACTTTTTTTCCATTCTTGTTTTTAAGCAAAAACTTTTTTTTTTTTTATTTGAAATATAATTTAGATTTTAATTAGTGATAAATTGTTAGATAGATGGTAAGATATAGGATAGAGTATAATTTGTTGAAAAAAATGATGATATTTGATATTGGATATTTGAGAGTGAAAATAGTCATCTGATCTGATTTGCTCCAAAAAAAAAAAGACTAATTTTATATGGTATCCATGAAATACTTTAGTGCAGATTTTTTTTTTTTAATTTTTTATTTTTTCAAATATGGAAAACGTCTCAAACATAAAATATCGTAGATGAGAATTGTAAAAAACGAAAAAAAAAAATTTCAAACGACAAATTGATTCTAAATATACGATTGACGCAAATGAAGGATGTGAGTGAATGAATTGTCTTACCGTATTATCGTATTAATATTTGATTCATGAAAACTTATATGAAAAATTTCTGAATTTTTTTTTTTTAATATATTCTTAATCCTTTTTTTATTCTTTTTTTTTTTCGGAAAGCAATAAAATTTAAACAATTGCTGCTCATTTTAGGCATTCAACGATTAACAAAATTGGCTAAAATAAAATGAAATATCGTTAAATATTATCAAATGTTATCAGTGCAATTTATCAAAAAAAAAAACATTTTCATAACTTCAATAAAACTTAGAAGTCAATTTAATTCAAGATTTTCCGTATAAAATAAATCCCATTATTTTCTAATTTTTTTTTTTTTTTGATGCTTATTTGAGTTTTTTGAAAAAAAGAATAAGATCTTTTAGCCAACATAATGTTTGCCATATATCAATGATTCCATATATTTAAAGCATAGATTTTCCACTACAATTGCTTTCTAAATGAACGAAGTAAATATCTGCTTGAATTTCGAGAATCTCAATATTAATGCATCAGATAATCAATGTTTTAGATGGAAAGGTAAAGAAAAATTGATGGAATAATCAGCTCGATCATCAACGAAGTAAATATCTTCTTGAATCTCGAGAATCTCAATATTAATGCATCAGATAATCAATGTTTTAGATGGAAAGGTAAAGAAAAATTGAAAGAATAATCAGCTCGATCATATCGACAAAATATATTCGTCAAATTTCTCGAACTGAAAAGCAAAATAATAAAGCAATCTTATCACTTTTTTTTCATTATTTTTTTTTTCAACAGGTTGAGGAGGAGCTGAAATAAGAAGTCAAGTAAATAGCTATTTTGTTCACACTTTCATCATTTAATTTTATCACAATTTCATACTCATACGGAATGTTAAGTTGATTAAGCAAATTCAATGAAGCAAGAAATGAAGGAAGCAATTACTACTATTATTACTACTAATGCCGCCTATATAAATGTCGCATTGTTTATATTTTTTTTTTTCTTGTCCGGAAGACAAAGTGTCATAAGATGAAAATTAGCAAAATAAAGAGCAGCCAAGAATCAGAATTTTCTCGTCAACTATTTACGTTAAATGCTATATGACAGCAAGAATCAAAATTTTTCTCGACAATTATTTAATAGCAAGAATCAGAATTTTCTCGACAACTATTCACGTTGAATGCCATATGATAGTAAGAATCAAAATTTTTCTCGACAACTACTAACATTCTTCTCGACCTGTACTACCTTTACGCTATTTTATTGACTACGATACATTCATATGCAATAATTCGGGAAATGAAGAAAATTTTTTTTTGGAAAAAACGAATGATCATAGAAACATTGTTATGATGCAATTGATGCTGTAAATTAGTTTTGAAATTGACAAATTATTTAAATTTAACAACACATAAACAAATATACGATAAGAAATTTAGGGTCAAAGGTGAACATCACAAAGTAAAACAACGATTATAGTAAATAAGATGAAAATAAAATTTATTTTCATTTTTTTTTTGCAAATAAAAAGAAATGAAATAGTAAATAATGAGTAAAATATCATATTAAATATTCAATTTATTTTCAACTATATAGTATTATAATATCAATCAAAAAAGAAAAAAAAACGAACCAAAAATAATTCAATCTTTTATTATGCATAAATGAAAACAAATTAAAATGCAAAGACTTCATTAGTAATCAATATATTTAATCAAATTTATTTACTGGCATTTTAATTAACGCTTTTATTTTAATCTTGATATTTATAAAAATTACTAATTTATCTATCGTATAGCTCTTTTTTTTTTCAACTAGAAATATTAATGTTTCAGAATAAATTTCCATCATCTGAATAACTGTAATTGATTACTAGCATAAATATAAAAATACATTTTTAATTATTTCATTTTATTTATCATTTTAAAAATCATAATTTGTTATGATTGTGGATTATTTCAATTTTTTTTTTTTGATAACCAAATGTTCTTTTTACCTTCATATTTTCAGGTATTCTTTAAATTGTTCAAAGTTTGGAAAGAGAGTTAAAAAAAAAAGAATTGTTTATTTCAAAAATATTCCGAGAGAGGGAAAGAGAGAGAGAGAGAGAGAGAGAGGAAGAGTGAAAAATTGGGATGAAGAAGAAGAAGTAGAAGAAGGAATGAATGTAGAGCAAAAAAAATCTATTAAATTTTGGAGAATACTTGGGGATAGAATTATCAAACTCAATCTCACTTAACTATTTCCGATTTAAGTCATAACAATGTTGTAAAAAATTTTACATATTCCAATTGAAATATGTTTAAAATAACAATTTTTGAAAACGAGAGTAAAAATATATTTTTGCAAAAATGAAAAGTAAAAAAGTAACGATGATGTAATTTGCATAATTATTCGCAGTAGATGTATATGTATATGTACATATATATGTGTGAATGAAAATGAAATGATATTTAAAATTTAATCGAACAAAAATATTTTTGCTCCTATCGATTTTATAAATTAAATAAGCTAAATTTAATTTTTAGAAATTTTTTAACTGAGTATAATAAGAAATGACATCAGAAAAAAAACGAAGAAGAAGAAGAAGAAATAGCACTAATTTTAAATTTTGCTCTTTGTATGAGAACAACAAAAAATTTATTTATTTATTTCGTTTTTTTTTTTATTATTTTTTTTTTTTTTTTTGCTTTCTCAAAAATTTAGAAATTTACGAAAGTTCTAAATTTTTTCAACTAAAGCAAATTTCGTTTTTTTTTTTTTTCTTTTTCCTTTTTCCATACAAGCGTTTTTTTTGAAAATTGAATGAAAATTAAATTTTTTTTCATACAACTGATTTTTTTTTTTTTTAATCGTTTAGTTAGAATTTTTTTTTTTTCTTGCTGATTTTTCAATTGAACAGATTTTTCAGATTGTATTAGTAATTTATGCATCGAATATATAATTGATTTTTTGCTTTTCAATAATTTATAAAACATTTTTCAATAAATTTTTGTAATTATAAAATTTGATAGATAATGATAAAGTGAAAGAAATGATAAGAGAAGCAAAATATGATGGACTAGAAAATTTGTTTTCAAATTTTGTTTTTTTGTTTCTTTTAATTCTATAAGCATATTCAATAGAAACAGTAAGGAAATTTTAGTTGAGTTTTATCGAGAGTTTTATCGAGAAATCAACAACGATAAGTAATGATAATTCGTTATTTTTAATTGATCAAACTTTGCACCGTAAAATTTATTCAATGCTTGATAAAGTAATTTCTGCAGCTTATATTTTGATAATTTGTTCGTTTCTAATTAAGTGTCAATTTCTAGTGTAAAATCTTTTAAACTAATATTTTTGTTTCAATTTATCAGTTCTAATTTTAATTGCTGATTGTTTAATAAATATTGATAGGAATGAATTCGTAATTTTCAAATTTAAGAAGTCATTAAATTGAGCAAGAGAAAAAAATGATAAGCATTATTGCTTTTTATTATCGTATCAGCGGAAATCCTTGATATTTTAATCAGTCATCTTATTAAAAATTTTCAAAGCAAAAAAAGTATTAAATTGCTTCTTAAAAACGAAAACAATTGCTAATGCTTATTTATTCATAGTCGAAATAGTATATATTTATCTATTGCTTCGTATAAAAAAAAAGACTTTCTCCTTTCGATAAATAATTCAAACTTTTAATATAAAAAAGAAATCACTAATGATAGTATCATTGATAATCACTCGATCACTGATGATCACTGATGATAGTATCACTTGATTCATGTAACAGTGATTATTTCGTTATTCATTATAGAGCGTTTCACAGATGTGAATAAATTAAAATTTAAACTTTCCAGGTGATTGATATTTTCAAGGCGTTGAAAATAAATTTAAATTTTTAATGCTTCGATAAAAAATATCATGCCTAGGCTATACTCCTGCACTGCTTTATTCGATAGGACAGAATTGATAATATTGATAAAATGATATATCAAAAGCGAAACTAAGCCTTAATAATTGATATTTGTCAAGTAATCAATTTATTTTTAAATCGATTTAACTTTTCAAAAAAAAAAGAAAAAAATTGAAAAACGTATTTGCTTAAATGAGGATAAAGTATGATTTGTTATTATTACTCATATTAAAGAACAACCGTAAATAATAAAAAAAGTATGATGCTCAAAATATATGTGCCTTATTTTATCAATATTACCAATTTTGTTCATATCATTTATCAATATATCAATTCTGTCCTATCGAATAAAACAGTGCATGAGTTGATGAGATCTTACAGGTGCTTATTATAATTAATACAATACATTATTTCAATCATTTCATAAAATCATTTTTAAAATTATCCTATGTTCTTTGATTGGATATTTCTTACAAACTATCGAATTTTTGATATATGAAATATTTTGTGAATATTCATGATAAGAAAGTCTATTTGATAAGACTAGGAAATACCTAGATAGCTCACTTTTCTACAAAGTTAAAAAGATACTTGCTTAACAGTAGGAGATTATTCTTCTAAACAGTAAAATGATATGTTATATGAAATTTAAATGATTAGGATGCGAATGATGCAATTTGAAATGATAAATAAAAAAAAAAGAAAAAAACATTCATAAGGTAAAATAAAGGAAGTTTAGAAGAGAGTGGAAATGAATGATAACAAATTTGAAGTGAAATATTTGAAAGGACAGGGAGCGAAAAAAAGAAAAAGATAAAAGGACAGATGATGGTGAATTTTTAGAAGGCTAAATATGAATACTTTCGAAAAAAGTACAAATATAAGCGAGCAATTTTTGCCGAAATTTCAACAAATGTTATCATCAAGAAAACTTTTCCATATCAGTTCTATTTTTTTAAATTATGATAAAATTTTTTTTTTTTTAGAAACGAAAAATTGTTGCTAAAATTATAATGGCAAATAATATTTCAAAGTTCATTCATATATGTTTGATATGTTTTAGTTATTTTCTTAAGCATAAAAAAAGTTTGTGATAAAGTATTGAATCAAATATTTTCGAATAAATTCTATCGTTGAATTGAAATTTTTTTCGTATGTTTGTGCGAAAAATTAATGAACAATTATATTAATGAAGAAATTGCAAATACAGAAATGGTTTAATTAATAAATACTTAATTACTGTAAAATTTAGCTGAGCGAAATTTAATTAATCGATATGTTTCTTAAGATTAATTTAGCAACAAGATAAGTATATCAGGACAAATATATGAAATAAAATTCAAAATTGAAAGTATTCATTTTATAATATGATTGAAGCAAAAAAAACTTGATTTTTTTGTGAAAGTGAGATAGTAACGCTGAAATGTTGGACGAAATATCGTTGAAAACTAAAAGTGATATATCTACCGTAATGCATGTAAAAATGACATATCTACTGTATGTATGCATACTGTATGCTTTATATTTTTGCAAGTGCAGAAATTTTTGCATAAAACTGAATTCAATAATTTGTTAATTCTTTGCTACCTTCTTGAGATTACTTTCAATTTATGAGCAGTTTGGCCATAGGAATATATTTGGAAATAAGAAATTGGCCATGCGTATTAACAAATACCGAAAAGGTAACTATTTGGATTTATGCTGCTTGTAATTATCATAGATTACAGTAGGCATAGCATACAGTAAGCATAGCATTTATATCATTCTAGTTCGTTTCATACTTATGAAGCATACCTCGAGAATTATCAAACAGCCGTTATCTCAAATTTTCTTTCCAAAAGTTTCCTTTCAACTTTTTCCCGTGCAATCTATAATTCTCCAAAAAATCATCGATATTATCCATAGTACAATTATACGGTAGCATTAAAGATATGGTGTTAATTTTTCATTGAAATTCAAATAGCTGCATTCGTCTAGCTACGATATTAAATACTATATAGTTTAGCGATGTTGTAGCATCATCAAGATGTCGTTGAATATTTTCTAATATCGTCGCGAAATTCGACCTACCTAGCCAAATGTGATCGAAGCAAACTTTTCTGTGATCTGAGTCGAATTAAACTCATCATGATTTTTTAGTCGTTTTGTGATAATATTAATCATATCTATTATTCTATTATAAAGAAAGATGTTGAATATTTACTATTATATTACTATCTAATTGTTTAAACTTAATATATATCTGATAATATCTGATAATAATCTTAAAATAATACTTATCTAAACTTTCTTCTACAATTAATATGCATTTATCAAAATTTAAGCAAACAATATTTCATAAAAAAATTTTTAACCTTCAAAAAAAAAAAAAAGCATCATAAATTATCATCTAAAAAATAATCTCATCTGATAAAGCTTATTTACTGACCAAGACAGATTCGATACTTTCTATTTATAAACAATATGATCTCTCGAGAATTCTAATCTGTGCCACGATAATCCATTAAAATTTTATGAAGCAATTAGAAATTTATGAGAAAATATATTTTTCTTTTCACTGATTTATTATTATGATAAACTTGCATATTTTGCGAGCAGCAATTTACGGAATTATTGATGAATTTTCGCATGAATGCTTCATTCATTTTTTTTTTTTTTTTTTTTTTTACAACAAATAGTTAGGAGTAATACTAATTGTAGTTGAGAGGAAAATAAAAACGGAACTTTAGGAGGAATAAAATCTCGAACTCAAGATTTGTTATGCTAAAATAAAGATGATATTAAGGATAAGCTTTGATTTATTTGAGTTAAGAAATGAATCAATATATGCATCATTTCAGATATGATAAATCAATTCGAGAAAAAAAATTGCCGAAATTTATCGTTTTTCATATCTCACTCATAATTTTTTCAATGTCCCAAAAGTATGCAAAATCGAGAACAATAAAAATTGACGCCTATGAAAATTTTTAACTTTGAAAAAAAAAAAAAAAAACGAATGAATACTTTAATTGCCTCTTTATTTAAAGATAATATGCCGCTTCAAAATGACTAATAATAAAAAGGAATTGGGGGAAAAAAAATGATAAAAAGAAGCAAGCTTAACAATATATATATCATTGCAAACTTTTATCATAAAATAAAATCTCGATAAAAATAATCTATCCAACAAACGTCATTACAATCATGATAGTTTTGTTATGACAATATATGTCAACATTTTTGTTTGAAAGAATGTAAGATTCTGATAATTTTTTTTATCAAATGATTCTGAATTGTATGAAAAGATTAGGTAAAGAAAGTACAAATGAAATATGAGAAGATTGATTAAGATATCAGCAATTTCAGTAATTGCAGATATTGCTTTGAATGCTCATTTCAAGATTTTCTTTTTTTTTTTTTTTTTTCAACATTTCTCGACAAATAGTTACTTCCGATTCTGGATAGTATGAATAGATTAGTCAAGAAGATTGATTGAAATTTCAACGATTAACAAATATTGTTTTGAAATGCTCATTAAAGAATGATTCAAGTTTTCTTTTTTTTTTTTTTTTTTACATTTCTCGACAAATAATGATACTTCCAGAGAAGTTATTTTACTTTAGCTTCTTTTCTATCTTCTTGGCAAATCTTCTAATCTCTTTTAATGTCAATCATGAAATTTCGACCCATTTGGCCGGTTATTTTTTGACAACCATAAAATATGAAATTTAAAACATGGTCGTTTCGAGAAATCTGTTTTAAAAAAAATATCATTTTAGAAGTTTGAGATATGTAAAAATTATCTTTTAAGAATTGTTTCATATACTCTTTGCCTTTCATTTTTTAATTTTTTGCTAATATTCTCATCTCCGAATCGTTTGCTTCTATAAATAGACACAACAAAATTTTTGAAGTCAAAACAAGATCATTTATCACTGATCCACAATATCATTATTATATGAGAAATGATTCCCTATTTTAATGAATGCTAAATATGATGCTACATACTGATAACTACAGTTATGGCTGAAGATTTAATGATAAATTTAATATATAATTCAAAAATCATAATATCAATGCAAATGGTACAGATAGCTAACATTATCTAAGGCAGTAATCATATCATTCAGAAATTTTGTTAACACATCACTGAATTCTAAATTAGTCGGAAATGGTTTATTTGTTGCAAATCTATTTACTTCAAAAGTTTCAAACATTTTATCAAATTTGCAAATTTACGATTCTCGAATAATTGAATTCATTTTTGACGTAAAATGTTAGCTTCTCGAGAAGATGGATGAAATATTGAATTAGAAGTAGGCAACTAAGCGAAGCATTAGATTATTTTTGAAAATGTATGAGAGAAGAAAATTTTGATATTTGATATTTTAACTTTTTGTGATTTTATTTATTCCTTGCTACCTTGCAATTCATTTTATATCTTTTGAAAAATGGCTGCATTTGCATTGCAAAAAATAATAAGCATTTCTTTATTCAGGCCGGATATACTGGACCTTTTTTATAGGTCAGATATGTTGGACCTTGGTCAAATATATTGGCACTTTATTCAGGGAGAATATATTGGGCCCTTTATCCAGTGAGGATATATTGAGCCCTTTATCCAGTGAGGATATATTGGATCTTTTATTCAGGTCGGATGTGTTGGACTTTTTATTCAGGCCGGATATATATATTATATATTTGGACTCCTTATTCACGTCCTTGACTCTTTATTCAGGTTGGATATATTAGATCTTTTATTAAGAGGTGGTATGTTGGACCATTTATTCAGGGAGAATATATTAGGCTCTTTATCCAGTGAGGATATATCGGATCCTTTATTAACGTTCTGGACCCTTTATTCCTTTATTTAACCCTTTATTCAATTTGGATATATTAGATCTTTTATTAAGGGAGGATATATTGGACTTTTTATTCAGGACGAATTTATTGCACCCTTTATTAGGGCAGATATGTTGGAAGGCAAATAATTCTAAGTGATTTAGTTAAGCTAAGCCAAGCGATTTGTGGCTTCCTTTTTTTGATTAGCCAAGTGATTCATAATTGAGCTTGATTATAAGTAAAACAATTTATAATTCTTCTTTCTGAATTTGCCAAATTAGCTGTTATCTTTCTTCGTTTCAAGAAAACTGATTTTGCAAGAATAGCCAAAAGAAATCGTTTAAATGACAAATGCGCCAATATTATTTTTATCTACTGATCATCACTTCTACCTATATAAAATAATCATATGAATAAATTTTAGAAATCAGCATGCTCTAATATATTTTCCATCATCACTAATTTACAAGAATTTGAAAAATCTAAAAGTCATTTGTAGGAATTATTGAAACTTCAATCTGATCAATCAATATAACATTTTACATAATTTATCATAAATTCTTCTCCAGTAAATTTCAAATCTTTTCCTATTTAAAAAAGCAAAATTTTAGCAATCGATGATGTCAAAATTTATTGGAATTTTTCATTTCATTTCATTTGCAAATAAATTATTGCAAAATTTATAAATATTAAAACGTAGAAAGTTTCGATTTTTATTTAAATACATTAAACACATATTTTAAAACACAAATGATTTTAAAATTTTTGACAAAAAATTTTTTTTTCAATGTTTTAAAATCAAAAATATTGCGAAAAATATGAACAAAAAAAACAAAAAAAAAAATCCACGAAAATTGGTTTGGATTGATTTGGAAAAGGTAAATGAGAGTTTTGTTAAAAAGATAATATTCTAAAAGATAAAATATCTTATTCTAGAATCTACAAATGATAACGATAACGTTCTGAATAAATAATTCATCATTTATAGGCGAATAATTTGAAAAATAAATCAAAGCATGAATTTTTCAGATTTTTCAGCATGAATGAATACTAAGAAAAAAAAAAGAAAAAAAAAAGATGATTTCATAATTTTCTGAAGATGGATAAAAAGCTATATGAACATATATGTATCATGTATTATCCGTAATATCTCGAAATATTTCAACATTAATCAACTATCTGATTCATCTTGAAACACGGACCAAGGATTCTAAGCATATACGCAAGTTATTAGATAGTAAACCTGATTAAGATAAACATAATGAAAGTAAGAATCAACTTCGAATTGATAAATTACTCCGATCGAAGAGATATATATTGATTGTGATCGAAGAGCAATATTCAATATTGCCAATGTTAACGTATATATCATATCATGTATCAATTCCGTATTTTCTAGAAATATTGAGAACTTAGGATTGATAAATTACTATGATCGAAGATATATATATATATATTGAATTATCACCGTAATTTCTAGAAATATTGAAAACTTCGGATTGATAAATTACTGTGATTGAAGATATATTTATTCAATATTGCTGATGTCAATGTATGTATCATGTATCAATTCCGTAATTTCTAGAGAATATTGAAAACTTCGGATTGATAAATTACTGTAATCGAAGAGATATATATATATATATTGAATATTGTTAGAATGTAAGAAATCAATTTCCAAAAAAAAACCTCTTAATTACAGTAAATAAACAGAAATAAATGATAAAATATATCAAAATTTTGTGAAATTTGAAATTGAAATAAAATAAGGTATTAGTAAGATATGATAAAAAAGAAAGGCAATAAAATACATAATCAATTAGAAGTTAAGCTAAGCTAAGTAAATTCAATCGCTGATACGCATTTTAGTTTTGAATAATTCAAACTTCAATCAGGCATATTTTTAAATATGAGTAGTCGAGAAAAGAGCTTCTATGCTTGTTTCGCATTTATTCAACTCAAACAAAATATACATCATTAAATTCTTTAAAAAATGATAGCAAAAATAGTTAACATTCTTAACAATCTTACGAATTGTTTTTTTTTTTTTTTTTCGCAAATAATTAACTTTTTGCGATCAGCTATATTTTTTTGCGATCAGCTATATTTCATTGCGATCAGCTATATTTCTTTGCGATCAGCTATATTTCTTTGCGATCAGCTATATTTTTTTGCGATCAGCTATATTTCATTGCGATCAGCTATATTTCTTTGCGATCAGCTATATTTCTTTGCGATCAGCTATATTTTTTTGCGATCAGCTATATTTCTTTGCGATCAGCTATATTTCTTCGCGATCAGCTATATTTCTTTGCGATCAGCTATATTTCTTTGCGATCAGCTATATTTTTTTGCGATCAGCTATATTTCATTGCGATCAGCTATATTTCTTTGCGATCAGCTATATTTCTTCGCGATCAGCTATATTTTTTTGCGATCAGCTATATTTCATTGCGATCAGCTATATTTCTTTGCGATCAGCTATATTTCTTTGCGATCAGCTATATTTTTTTGCGATCAGCTATATTTCATTGCGATCAGCTATATTTCTTTGCGATCAGCTATATTTCTTTGCGATCAGCTATATTTTTTTGCGATCAGCTATATTTCATTGCGATTTGTCTATCTATTCCAGTATTTTATGACGCAAAAAAAATGTCGCAATTTTACTCAATAAAAAATAAAAATAATCAAGATGAATAATTTTAAAACAAAAAAAAAGCACAACTGAATGTCTGTTAAAATTTTAGTTTTAACACAAGTACGAAATAGCAATAAAACTTTATTTATCAGCGATAATCGTTAATTTTCCCTAAATTTGATTCGAGTTAAAATGATTTAAGACTGATTTCTTGTGCAGCTCTTCTTAATCAGTAAATATCTCTCATAGTGAGCCTTATCACTACACCGCAATTAATGTTATTTTGCATGTTTTCAATTATCAATGATATCGTTATTATTTTTTTTGGAAAAATTATCTCATTAGTCATTTAAATTAATCTCAATTTTTCAGGTAATATTTCCAATAAACTGAAATTTGAATATAATTTCCATCGATTGTATAACTTATTTAACTTATAACAACTTATGTTGTAAGTCATCCACGATATCTTAATTGGATCAATCATTACATCACTGGATATTGAAGTAGACTGAACTTCAACAAACAAGTGAATCCTTTGACTATCAAAACTTAACAGTAATAATAGACAACAAGTGATAAGGTATCAGAACTACACGTAATAACTACAAAGCACTAAAATATTCAATTGATCTAATCATAAAAACAACAAACAAAAAAAGGTATTTCTTTGTTTTAAGTAGAAACATTCAAATGATCTTCGCTGTCTATGAAATCACATAAAAATTGAAAAAAAGAAAAAAATTAAACCATTACTGAAAGACATTTCAGAGAATGCATATGATCGAGAGAAATAATAATTCTTATGATAAGGTTAGATAATTCTCAAAAAAAAGTGATAAAAAGAAATGATAAGACTATTATACCAGTAATTAATGCCTGGATCACTTTTATCTTGAATTCTGAAACGCATTGTAAGAAAATTTTCAAAAATTTGAAGAAATGAGAAATGATATGATAAATAATTCTAATACTTTTTTTTTTGTTTTACTTTTTTAATTTGATGAAATAATTTTTAACTTCAAAAGTTGCAACCTATCTGCTGATAACGTTTATCACAAATCGACAATGACAAAAATTATGATAAAACAAAAAGCAAAAAAAAAAAAATAAAAAAGATGAATGAGAACTTTTGCTATTAACCGGAATTAAAAAAAATACATTGAACTTATAAAATTCTAAAACTGACATTATTTGCATTATATGACGTTTATAAAATGTTTGCAGCTATTTTAATTTTTTAAAAAATAACTCAATCAAATATATATTAATTGAAATTTAAGATATTAATTAAAGTTTAAGATATTAATTAAAATTTAAGATATTAATTGAATTTCATAATTATCATTTTTTGATTTCATAATTATCATTTTTAAATGTACAATTATTTTAGTTTAACATAGAATATGATAAGTTCAGAAGCAAAAAGAAGAGAGAAAAAAAGAAAACGAAAATGAAAAAGAAAGCAAAATTTTAGATTTATGTACAAGTAAGTAAGTACTGTACAAAATAATGATAATGAAGACAATGAGTAGTGATATTTGTTTGCCATATTTGGCTGATAAGATTGATTGAAAATTTTTCAAAATTGGCCTTTAATAATAAACTGCTTCATGTCCATTTTAAATTAATGCCTTCGTATAGTCCAATTTTCAAACATATTTTGCAAAGAATGACATCTCATCTGAAAGATTGGTTTTACTATATAACAATTATCTTTTATGAGAATTGTTGTTAGGTGAAGTAAGTAGGAGGAAATAAAAGTGAGTAGTACTTCAATTTTAAAATAGCAGCAAATAAAGCAGGCGCTATTTCAATTATAATTTCTCAACTATTAATCAACAACGATTTAATAATTTTCAATAAATAACTCGTTGAATAATCCACTCTCGACAATCATTATCAAATAATTCATCATCTATTTGATAATAATTTAATATTAATGATAATTTTATGCTCCTATTTCACAATCATCCTATATCATTATTTTCTTGTTTATTAAATAATTATTCAAAAATTTAATCATAATTCTTCGATTTAGCTTTTTTAGAATTATAATAAAAAAAAAAAAAAAAAAAACAAACCAACAAAACATTCGCAGGAAACTCGTACATTAAGATTGAATTTTTGCCATATTTGGCAGTCATCTGTACCGACATTTTTTAATACAACAAAGTTCATATGTTTTTGTGTACATTTCCCATGTGCTAAAAATAGTAATTAATATTTATTTTAAACAATAACAATATCAGTTCAATCAATAACTTTATTATTTCGAAAAAAGTTTAGGGATTATATAAGAGACAAGAAAATGATAAAGAATGAATGTGAATTTCGGGATTGATATGAATTTCGAGAAAATCATAGATCAATAATATCAGATTTGCATAAATTACGTAAAAATAAATCCGTTGATCTAATACAAATCAATTTTTGGATAATTTGAAAAAAAAAAAAGGGCAAACGTACGAAAATCATAAAAATAAAGACAAGCTTTATCATCATCACACATCACTTCGTTGATAAATGGTGGAAAAAATGTATCTGGTAGCCGTCGAATTGCTTGACAAGCACCGCATAACCTCAGGTAACCATCTTCTTCACCACCACGTTTATCACATCCAAATGGTATCACATGAACATCTCCTAAAAAAATTTCATAGAGCTTGAAATTGATAAGTAATCAAATATTATCAGATTTAGATTTTCAAAACATTATTCAAAAATTTTTAAATTTAATAAAAGATCTGTAAGGAAAAAAAATTTTTGGAAATTCTAAATTGTAATGATAAAGTGAGTCTTAAATTTTTTGCTTAAAAAAAATGCAAACCGAAAAATAACCAATAAGTTTCTGACGTTTACGCATTTTTGGATCACCTCGAGAGCGAGCATCAACGGATCCAGATGCTATCAAAGAATCGATGACACTTTCAGCAGTCCCACGTTTATTTCGTTCTATTCGTTCTAATTCAGAATCCGTCATACGTATAGATGGCGATATAACTGTTCGCCGACTTTCTGTCCTATATAAATTTATTTTCCAAATGCAAATTTATCATTTGGAAAAATAGGAAAAAAAAAAACAGCCAATTTCAGAAATATCCTAAAATTTCAATCATTCTTATATTTGAGAAATTTGAATTTATAAAAGCATATTAAGATTTGAAATAATAAAATATAAAATATTTTTAGATTTGATTATAATTGATAAATTCTTATCTCATTGTTAAACTTTTCCTTTCAGTGATAAAAAAATTCGATTGCGTTTTAATGATGATAATAAATTCAAACTTAAATTTGTCATATACGATGATGATTAAATCTGATTAATTTTATCTAATTGATTTTGTTACAGATCAGAGATGCAATTATTATTAACAGATGATTCATTTTAAGTATAAAGATTCGATATTCATTTATAAAAAAAAAAAAAACTTTCAAAAAAAAAATTTTTAGAATACAGAAGTATTAGAAAAAATAAAAGTAGTGATAATAATGAATGATATGTGATAATAAAGCGATAATAATCAATGATATATGAGATAAATTGTGATTTCTTACGATGTCAAATTTTGCAATCGTGAAATCACTGATGGCGAACGTACATCACATTCAATATTTAATTCTGATAATATCCGCTCTAATGCTTCAACATTACGTTCCATTGTTTCTTCAATACTTAGACGAGTTTTTGATTGTCTCTAGAATATTGTCATTTTTTTTTTTCATTTAAATATTTCAAAGTATTCTTTTAATTAATTTCAATTTTTTTTTCTTTTAGAATTTAACAAATATTTTTTTCAATGTCGAATTTTACGCTCATCAAATTTTACTTCATATTGATCACCAATTGAACGATCCAAGAATCGAATAATTCCAGATGCATCCCATGCCATTAAATCTGGATTATATGTTCCTTTCTGCTTCAATTCAATAACTAATTCTTGCTGTGATAATTGACGACATTCTTCAACTGTATTATTTCTCTGAAATAATAACGATTGAAGAATTGTTAAAGAGTTTGAAATGCTGGAGATAATTTTTATGATTATAAAAAAATATTTGAATTTTTTAATTATATCACAAAAAGCATTACTCGTGGAATAAATGGTCTACGTCGTTTCTGAAGAATTTCCTCATTACTATTAGCTTCATTAAGCGTACGATTCAGCTCTTCCTCACGTACGAGACGTATTGCTTTAAGACGATCCAGGAAAAATGACGATTGACGATTTGGTAATGATGCTGATACGGGAGAAGAGGATTTTTGACGTGATACTCGTGCCAATTCACCGTTCACCTTTTGCAATAGGGAGCGAAAATAACGTCTACAGCTTAACAATTGGCTTTCTGAAAAAACAAAAAAATGAATTTAAAATTTTATTTTATTAATTAAATAAACTGAAATTCTATAAGATATAATTTGAAATATAAACATCAATCTCGATACTCTCGAAAAAAATACATGAATATACAATCATTATGATTAGTAATTGAGGATGATTATTTTCGATTACTAATATCGAAAAATTATGAATATTTGAAATAACCTGATGCTGATAAGAGATCAGTTTCTGTACAAGCGGTAATTTCATCATGTTGTTCCTGATCAGTTGTTAACATAACACTATGAACAGTTGATGCGGTGAATAGTAGCATGATGATGAAACAAATACGAAATGTTATCGTGATACGAAATACTGATAAAAGGATCGTTTCCTGAGGAGTAAGTAAAACTACACCTGACGTCTTCATACACTTCCGCTTGTTCATTACGCGGTGATTGTTCCACACGAACACTAACGTCACCTCTTATCGTGGTCGTTTAGCATAGATCATCCAACTATGCCACCGGGTATTTCCACACATCTGATATCTGTTAAATCTGTTATCAAAATCTATTTGTTATAAAAAAAAAAGAATAATAAGTTATTAGATTTACGTAAATCTAAACTTATCATCGCTTGATGATAAGTTTAGATTGATTGTAAGTTTTCGGGAAGAGAACTGTAACAGAATGAATATCAATAACTGTTAAGGAATTGGATAGAAGTTTTTTGCTACTAGATACCTTTCTACCTTGCTTTTGTTTAATTTATTGGATAACAGTTTTTCAATGTATTCTGCTTTTAGCAAAATGTTTTGAATCCTTCTTCACTTATCTTTGAACATACTACAAACTACAGATTCGTCAAAGAATCTTTTTCTGCTCATTACAACCCAAATCAATTCTACTTGTCAGAATCTTTTAAAAAAAAAAAAACCTAATCAACAAACATAGAAAGGAGGCTAAAATTTTAAGTAATACACAATACAAAAAGCATGCCATCAATCGTAAAAAAAAAAAAAGGGCAGAATGGAAAAACAGGACAATGGATCAACCGATAATCGATATCATATCACATCATCATCATAACACGAATGTTATCAATAACAATAATTACCAATAATAAATGCCAATCTTGCTAGCACAATAATTATCAGTAATATCAGTGTCTTAATAGTAAATCTAATTGCAATGATACAAATCTATGAAACTTGATAAAGAAAAAAAAAGGAATACTTTGAAATTTACGCTAAGAAATTAAGGGAAAAATATAAAGCATAAAAATTGAGCAAAGAATGAAGATAATAATAAATATCAATATTAAAAAGAGATTCATTCATCTATTATCACTACAATAGAGAATGGGATAGATCGAAGATAAAAGTAGCGATCAGCCCGTAAGGGGACATCGTCGTAGAGAGAGGGCGATCGCATCTCATCATCATCATCGCGATCGTCACCCTGATCGCTGATAGCACCAACATCATCACTGTCACCATTACCATCACCATCATCATCATCATCATCATTACCATTATTATTACCATTACCATTATCATCATCATCATTATTATTATCATTATCATCATCAGTAGTAACATTTGTATCAACAGCAATAAATAATAGTTACAGATTTCCACCTGTGTGGAAATGAAAAGGTGATTTACAATGATGTTTGGCTGACTGTATCATTTTGATCGCATTTTCAAGAAATAAACGTTACTCTCCATCAATACCTGCTCGTGATAACAGACCCGTTCTTAATCCATTTTCCAACAGCTCCACGATACTTGTCACAAACATTCAACAAAATTCATCTTCCTCCATCGTACCCTCCTTATTCATTCTGCCCATCTTATCTGTTCCTTCCATCCATCCATCCATCCATCCATCCATCCATCCATCCATCCATCCATCCATACATCTATCCATCTATCCATCCATGTATCCATCCATCTACCTATCCATCCATCCATCTACCCATCCATCTATTCATCCATTCATTCATTCATTCATTTCTTCTTCTCCTAATGCCGGTTTTTTTTTTTTTAAATGAACTGAGGAAAATCTGATTTTCATGGTCATGCTTCCTTCGTACTCCAAAAAAAATTCGAATCGTCCCATTAAGTGAACATGTCTGCCAGTTGAAGAAAAATAATAACGGATTTTGTTTCCGGAACGAATCCAGATAATCCTAAGTGTAGCCGTAAAATATCCTAACTGTACATTACATCTACAATTCTCGATGATTATCCTTTCAAAACACAGACAATGAACAAATTGAAACAGCCTTTAATAGATAAAATAGAGCCACAAAAATAATGATAATAATAATAGAGCCACAAAAATAATGATAATGATAATAGAGCCACAAAAATAATGATAACTTGTTAAATATAAAGAAATATTTAATTTTACATATGAAAATTTAATCAGAGATAAACAAAAATGTTATATTTCAAGTTGATATTTGATTGGATTTCACTTACGAAAAAGGAATTATTGAGAAACAATGATATCTCGAATAATTCGAGAATTCAAGAAATGATATTTTCTAAGACCCGAAGTTTTATTTTTCAGAGTAATATTTCAAATATTAATTTTGCCAAATTTCGAACATTCAGAAATTATAATTAAGTGATTGTGTGCTGATTAATTCAGAAATTATATTTATGTGATTATATGCTGATTAATTCAGAAATTATAATTAGGTGATTATATGCTGATTAATTCAGAAATTATATTTATGTGATTATATGCTGATTAATTCAGAAATTATAATTAAGTGATTGTGTGCTGATTAATTCGGAAATTATAATTAAGTGATTGTGTGCTGATTAATTCAGAAATTATATTTATGTGATTATATGCTGATTAATTAAACTCTAGAATCAATGACTATTGTTCACAACATTTACGGAAGTTTTCTCCAAGAATTTCGCTGTTCCCATTTTATCCTGTTTCTGTGAAATTGCTGAAAATGAAAAATAACATCATTCGAAGAGTACGAAAATAAAAATGATAAATGAAAGGAAGTGAAAAAAAAAAAAAAAAACG